>CAIGRL010273048.1:0-15392 GCA_903798325.1 Fraxinus xanthoxyloides | reverse complement strand
AAAAAAAAAAAAAAAACCAGAGTAGAAACTGTTCTCTGTGCTATCTTTTATTTAAGCTGAAAAGCCTTAGTATATAGGTCTTTGAACATACAAACTAATTACCAGAAACTAAGGGAATAAATCCCACAAAATCTGGAAATAACAAACTAAGAAAAACTGAAAATGAAAACAGAATAAGATCCTTAAACGTTCTCCTAATAATCTGAATTAAATCAGAAAATAAGTCAAATAAATTCCTATATTTTCGTGATTTCCAACATAATTTGTTCTCATAAGGTTTATTTTCCTGTTTGATTGCAGCATTTCCAATCAATTGTTAGGACAACTGGATGCATTATTTCCTTCTGGAACTCCAGGACAACATCGAAGAAGGATAGGTTTGTGCACACTACAGACAAACATTCGTTTATGGAAGTACTAGTGTTGTCTATAACTGTGAAATTTTTTACTTAAACAAACAATTATCTTAGCTATGGAGAAGTTGATTATCTTGGTCATGTCATGTACAAAGATGTATTTGATTTTTTACTCGGAAAACTTCTGTCCATTTTACCATAATTTATTCCCTTTTTCTTCTTCTTTCCTTGAAACGTAAACCCGTAAAAACGAATTGTAAAAAAAGTCTCATATTTTCCAAAAGAGCAAAATTATTGAAGTATATGATGAGGCAGATATTTATCAGTGCCATATTTTTATTTAGCCCCTGTTTGNAAGAAAGTTTTGGGCACAATCAAGAAACCCGTCACGTTACTCGATATAACGAATCTTTCGTTATTGCGCAAAGATGGACATCCTTCTATATATGGGTTGGAAGGAAGAACAGGAATGGATTGCAGCCATTGGTGTTTAGCAGGATTGCCTGATACTTGGAATCAAATTTTTTATAGTCTCATTCTTTAAACATTATTGGAAACTAAATTTTTGAATAAATAATATAATTTGAACAACAGTTTGAATTGAGGATTCTGAAGTTTTGTTTATTTTATTTAATCTTGTTTAGCTCATGTTTGGTACACATTAAAATTTTCATTTTCATTCTTCTATTCATTTTCAACCACAAATTCTTCAATAAAATAATATTTTCTCTCACATCAATAACTTTTCCTTCTTTTTTAACCACACATTCTCCATCAATCTATTATTCCAAAATACATTCTTTCAAAATAATATCCATCAAACACACCATTACTGTTATGATAGAGTCTGGAAACTGATTTGGGCTAAAAATGTGATGAGTTTGACATCTTAACTGTGCATTTCCTCTGTGGAACTTTCTTTCACATAACTTCATTATTTGCTTATAAAATTTTAAATTTAATTTTATGCAAACTGCAGAAGGTAATGATCAGAAAAAGAAACGGATGAAAGCGGATTCAGATGTCTCACGGCTGTCTCCTTCTGTGAGAAATCAGCTAGATTCTCTTGCTAATATGAAGGGTGAACAAGTATGTACTCAACTAAATTGCAATGAATTCTTTGAACTTTTTTTCTGTTGAAGCTACTTATGTCAGTAATGTAATAATATATCTTTATGCCCAGCATGGGGATGACATTCTCGTTTGAACTTGTGTACAACGCAGGTAGCAGCAAGGGTCACTCCAGAGGATGCTGAAAAGGATGAATGGTTCGTAGTTAAAGTAATCCATGTGGACAAGGAAACGAAAGAGTAAGCACCCTAATCGCAAGCAACTTCAAAAGTAAAATAAATCTTTTGTATCCTTGGGGAGAAGAATCAACAAGCAACAAGTAGATGGTATATTTATTGGTATATAAGAATGACTAAGATAAGAATGGGAAAATTAATTCTACATTCGTTTTTATGTATTAATTTTGCATCTTGTGAATGCATCTTTATGTAGAATCGAAGTCCTAGATGAGGAACCAGGTGATGATGAGGAAAGCGGTTTGCAAAGGTTATGCAATTTCCCGTCCTCTTTTTCTTGATTTTTTTAATATTAGAGTTTCCGTCAATTTACTGTAACAAGTATTGTCCTTGGCCTTGCTGTAACAACTTAAATATTTGTTGGCAGTGCCTCCTTGGTCAGTGCTTTGCAGTCATGTCTGTTAAAAGTTTTTGTTTTGTTTCTTTTTATCATTTCAGTTCTCTCGATGTATGTAAGTGTGAAAAATGTGGAAGACAACATTTTAATTTTTCATATGTCAATCTGGAATCTTAGAATACTTCACATCCAATTGCTTCCTTTCCATTCACTATGATGCTAAATGGTCGAGTTTTTGGTTTTCAGTTGTCATGGTATTATCCTGATTTTGTGGGTTTTTGGATTGTTAGAAGCAAAAGCATAACAGCTAAGCTAAATACTTTGGTTCTTCTTTCACTCCTAAAATGTAAAATATTTAATGGAAAAAAAATTACTTATCTATTTTTCGTTTGAATCTGACAATTGTCGTGTTATTTCCATGCCGAAATCTAACTTATTGTTCTCTAGAACGGGAGATGATCCTGTTCTTATTGTTGCTTTCTTATATTGACCATGGTGTGAAATCGTTTTGAGTTGTAAGATTATTACTTGTTGAATCTGTGGATTGCCAGACATTATATTTCATGGTCCATTTCTTAGTATACCGGCTATGAGTATCATTTTGGTTTTATATGCTTAATTAATGAAGCAAGTCTTTCCACTTAAATCATTTGTTGTATTTTCCATATATTTACTTTCAGAAAGTACAGGCTGCCAATGTTACGTATTATACCATTTCCTAAGCGGACAGAACCCTCAAGCATTCAAGATTTTCCTCCTGGAAGACATGTTTTGGCAGTTTATCCAGGAACCACAGCACTTTATAAAGCAACTGTAGTCAATGCTCGTAAGGTAAAGATGCACACATTTCTTGTGTTGTAATTTAAGAAATCGAAATAAAACTAATTGTTGTTTGCTTATGCATGCAATGCAATGTGCTATACTACGGATTTTTAGAGGAAGACTGATGAGTAAGTATCTTTTCCCCTATTTCAGCAGTGATTTGCTAGTTTCATAAATAATGAAGCAGATGGAAGTATAATGACTTTTCTGAAATTTCAAGCGGTTGAATTTTAGTTTCTTCATAAAAATTAGTTGCTTATCGAATTTTAGTTTTGCAAACAGAGAACTTTTTTCAGATATTTGATTGCTTGACCTTGCAGCTATGTTTTGGAATTTGACGATGATCATGAGGAGGATGGGTCTTTACCTCAAAGGTTTGTTCCCTTTCACAAGGTTGTTGCTCTTCCCGAAGGACACCGTCAATGAAGTGAGTCAGTTATGTTGTTAATAGCTTGTATATACATTTAAAGTTTCGCTACCTGTATCAATTGTATTGAATTCAAATCACGATCACTGATACTCTGGTTTGATTCTATTGCAGAATGTAGTATGATTTTAACTAGTGGTACAAGTTTATTGTTCCTTGTCCCCATCGACTCACACTCATGTACACCCTACTGAAATAAATTGTCATGTGTGAAAGTTTCTTAAGAGGAGCGAATTCTTGCAAAAAAGTCGTAAATGCTTTAAACGTATCTATCCTTGTTGCATGGTACTATCTCGAGTGATACATGTCAATGACTCGATTGATGTAAGACTAGACATGCGTACAAACTAAAATGTTAAAACAGTAAATGAATATGTTGAGGAACGCAATCAACTTATCAACTTAGATGAGCGAACTAGAAATCTAAAGAACATAATACGGCAGCTAACTTAAATAGAATGTACTTTCAATTAGACTACCTCCTCGAATGAATGTAGGTGATTTAAACTTCAATAGTGCTTATAGTGTATGTTTAGAGCATTCATCGTACATAGTAAATCATAGTATCTTTTATTCTTCATGTTTATTATGCATAGTTTCTAGTTATTGACTCAAAGGTTTCCCATTTTCACATGTTTGTGTGACAGTGATTGACGGATTGGCTAGTGAACCGCTGTTTATGCGTTTCAAAATTGCAATTTCACCATCGCAGCCTAATGATTCTAGAAGGGCTGGAACAGGAACCAGCAAAAACTTCAGTCCCATTTGTGTGTCCTTTAAGCCAGCACAAAACATCATACTTAATTCCATGATAACCACAGCAGGTTTTCGGAGGGTCCTAAAATCCTGTAAGCAGACAAGCCTCGTTAAAATTTAATAGTGATGTGAAATGAACCTGATTGTAGATTTTGTACCATAAAGACCTGAGGACCCTCGTCTTAATCGTGTCCTGGAGCACAACATCTAAACAATCTTAGATACTATCAAATTGATAGCGTATCTAACCTTGAGTAGTTGTGCCACGTTAACATTCACTTTGTGACATAATAGGTGACCAAATGGCCACACAGTGGCCAAACATAGCACAACTCAATCCTGAGATTCGCTCAGTACACGACCAAGAAGAAAAATGAATGCAGTAGTTAAATGATGATGAGCAGTATTAATCGGCCATATATTGTGCTTGTAGATCGAACTCCCTAGAGGTGTGGGAGGTTCCAAATGAATGCAGTAGTTAAATGATGATGAGCAGTATTAATCGGCCATATATTGTGCTTGTAGATCGAATTCCCTAGAGGTGTGGGAGGTTCCAAATAAATACTATCTCCAGTTTAGGTGGTCATATTTGAGCTGGTAGTGGTTGCAATTTAATACCTTGAGAACGAGGCCTAGAATAACCCATTTTTGAACTGAGTGATTTTAACCAATCTTTTATAGAAGATTAATGCTATCCCTAGTTTAGGTGGTCATACTTGATAAATTCAATTAAATGAATTATGTGATATTGCATTTAAGTGAGTATTATTTAATAACATGCAGTTGCCAGATGGAATGTGCTTAACACCAGTGATGGAGCAAGTAGTCTCTTCCAATGGTCTTGTCCCTAAGCGGAAGACAAAGTAAAACTCAATTTTAAAGCAAGTTTGGGATCTGAATGGAAGGTGTCTAACATTTATCTAAACCTAGAAGACGTCTTCACAGTCTCACCCTTTGAGGTGTTTGCTGAAATGTTGAGCGTATCATTCTGGCTTTCGACAAAACCATGCTCGTCAAGATACCCGGCAAAGGATTTGGACTTTAAACCTGTTTACCGGCAAACATCAACCGAAATGTCCTTGCTCCTCTCTTAGAGAGACCCTTTATTATAAATCATATAAAATTTCAGACGAGAAGAGTTGTAATTATGAGTGCTTACGATGGTCTGACTTGAAGATTGAATTAAAATAAATAACGAGTTCGTCTCTATAACTTGAACTTTTAGACAAGATAGTTTAGTGTGGTAACATGCAAGATCATGAGTTGAAGTCTAGTTGTCACATATTTATAAAAAATTGGGCAAATTCGCATATTAGGTCATTGATGGAAAAATGAAATGGTAAACGGTGTATTAAAGACTGAATTTATCTTGGGGAATCTTGTATATTACGTCCCCATTTTTTGTAAATTGTTACTAATCCACCCTCAATATTTTTTTGGCAACAGACATCCTAAACTAGGGGTGTCAACGAGTCGAGCCGCGAGCTGAGACTTTTTGCTTAGGCTAGGCTCGAGTAAAAATTGTTAGAATTTTTTTTAGCCCAAGCTGAGCCGGCTCATTTTTTTATTTTTTTTTTAAATTCGTGACAAATCTAGTTTTTTTTTTTTTTTTAAAGAATTTAAAAATTGTACAATTTATACGCATTATAAATAATAACTAAATATTAACATATAAAAAGAATTGCAGTTAAAATTAAAAGAAGAAAAAAAAGAAGTGGCTACCTCATTATTTTTTTTTTCTTAAATTCTGTGAATTTTTTTATTTTTTTTTATTTTTTAGGCTGATGGGCCAAAATGGCCCTTGACACGGGCCGGGCCGGCTCGAGTGACGTCCCAAGGCGACTCGACTCAAGCTTTTTCTGGGTCGAGTCACGAACTGCTCGAGCCGTCGAGCCATATTGATATCTTTATCCTGAACCATTCTAAAATTTAGCAAAACTCGATTTGCCGTCCATTTAGGCCGTTAAATCACATAAAATGATGTATTTGTCCATCTGTTTTAATGATCACAAAAAGCAACTAAATAAAAAATAAAGAGAAAAATATAGAAGGAGCCTTAAATCTTTTTTAAAAAATTACAAATAAATCACCATTAAATATAATTAACCAAAAAAAAAAAAAAATAGAAAAAGAAAGAAACAAAAATGTTCTTCCCCACCCACAATCCCAATCAAAATTTCCATTGTCCACACAAGCCACCACCACTGCATATTTTGTCCAATTTCAAAAAGGGCATAAGATGAATAATTGTTTTTCTCTCTTTTTTTGTTTCTTTTATTTAAGAATTGTATGTGTGAAAAAAATGAAAATATTATTTTACCTTTTAAAAATTGGTCAAAATACAAATTTTCCGGTCAATTTATTGATCTATGGACATAAATCGTCCGAAGTCCTTCAACTACATATAAATAAAAGGTTTGGGACCCACTGCAATAAATGAAAGGTTAGGGTAGAAGTTGTAACAAATTGAAAGGTTTGATATTGTGAATGCAACAAATGAAGGGTTAAGGTAAAAGTTGTAACAAGTTGAAATGTTGAGGATCTTGGATGCAATTATCCCTTTTTATTTACTTCCTTCCTTCCTTCCTTTATTTAGTTATTTTTTAATTAAAGATGGGGCAAACTCATCATTTTACATGACTTTAACTGCCAAAATGAACAAAAGAACGAGTTTGGTTACAATTGGAAAGGTTAAGAATGTCTCATACTAATTAGGTATTTGGTGGGGATTAAAATTAAATCTTTTATAGATTTGATAGAAGTTTTTGAAATGTGTGGTTGAAAAGCTGTGAGACCCATGAATATATGTGGTTAATATTAATTGTTTGACTTTGACTTATAAGTAAAACTTATGTAGTTGGACCATCTGTTCTTAATTCGAGTTTTACTTTTCTAGAGAAGATGAGAGGCTAAAATTAAAAGTGTTCCCAATTTGAATCTTTTAAGTAGAAATGATCCCCTTTTAATGGGGCTGGATTAGATGTCTCTAGGAATACAAGTTGCAATTTGGTAGCTTCAATAACTACCTCGTAGCAACAAAAATTGGTTAATCGTCACTTTCACATTCCTATTCAAGGGATAAGGTCTGTCGACCTTAAGCTGATTGGTCTTACTTTTCTTTTTCATTGCCAACTCGATAGTTGGATTCCTATAACTTCTTTCGATTTCTATACACTCAAGTAGCATGTCTTGTAAATCTGATTAGAGTTCTACACATTCAATAATAACAATCATGCTACATGTACATGAATATTTGCCAAACGGTTGGATGATTGTCGATTGGCATAATTTCATGGGATAATTGCAGCAGCGGTACCTTTCAAAATTTTCATTTTTAGTACCTAACCTTTGTTTTGTGCCATCGAAGGTCCCCAAACGTTTCAAAAATATACAACGGAGGTCCAAATGGACATTTTTCGTCTAGTTGACTGTTAGTGAACCAAAAAAAGTCAAAATCGACCAAATTCATTAAGGGCAAAATGGTAACTTTGTATTTTACATTTAAAATAATTGTAAAGAAAAGAAATAAAAAGGCTAGCCACCCCCACCTTACCCAACCCAACACAACCCAACCTCAGTTTTTCTTTTCCAGCCAACAACAGTGTCGGTTCACTGTCAGCACCTCCACCACCTCTGTGCCGGCACCACCACTATAATTAAACCAAAATCAACCACCAACATTAAGCCAACTCCAGGGATGGTTCAACCACCACAATCAAACCAAAATAATTCACCAAAAATAATAAGGGTGGAGAAGATGAACCCAGAAGAGTCAAGTTCGAGGAGAAAACCAGTTGAATCTTTAGTCGACTTTAGCGTTGTATTCCGCCCTAGAAATCCGAGGAGAAAACCAATTGAATCTATGCGTGCTATTTTTGGGAATGATTATCATATTTGCAAAGATATATGCATAGATGAAATCAAAGTAGAGTCAGGACAGAAGTCCGGTGTCCTTGAAATCCTTTCGTCGCCTCTACTTAACTCGTTCAGCAACGAGTTCAGCAATGAGGAGAGCAACAAGTAAACAAAGCCCTTTCCGATAGAAGTCCGATGTCCTTGAGGAGAGCAACAAGTTCAGCAATTGGAAATTCCTATCTTTCAAACAAAGGAGATGAATGGTTTGGGTTGGACCATTTTTTAATCCTCGGGCCCTTTATTTCAAACATTAGGCTCGTACCATTATCCATTGCTTAAATAGATTTAGGTCATTTTTTTTTTGGTTTTGAGGTTACATGGGTGCGAATTGCCAATTTCCAAAATCAAACCCTTTCTAAATTTTGATTTTCTCTACGCCAGTGCACTATGATCTGCTGGTTGTCGTCGACAACCAACATGAGCCTCCGCTACTCCCTGACCCTACAGTCAACGCCGTCTCCTTTCGCCTGTGAGCCTCCATTGTCTCTGTTGGTTGCCTATGAGCATCTATCCTTTTCTTAGTTTTTGTTTTTGTTTTTCAGTTCATGTTGATGGTTTGATGCTTTAGTCATTAATATACTTTAATTTGATTGATGATTTAGTATGTGAATTGTGATAATTTATTATTTATGAAATTGGAGAATTTGTGAATATGTGAATTGATAAATGATATATTGGGGGTTTTTTGATTTGTGAGAAACGTTCTATTGGGGTTGGAAATTGAAGATTCATGATAGTTTAAAATTAAGTTTAATTTATGTTTAATTTCCATACAGATTATGGAATGTTTTTCAACCAAAAAGAAGTCCTATCCTAGTATTTCTAGTGGTGCATCTAGTTGTGCAAATGATGCTAGTTGATGAGGAACAACGGTTGGGATAATTTGTGCCAGTAAAATGCTATAACATTATTGGATTTGTGTAAGTATGCATTGCAGAGCACGATGGACAAAGATTGGGATAATTTGTTGAGTAGAGTGATTGAGTTTTGTATTGGTAGACATATTGTAGTGCCTAATATAAAGTGTGGAGCTCAGCAAGTGACTTATTATCTTCGGTTATATGTTGATTTGTGTTGCCATGTGATAGACTCAATTTTTCAAGAGTTGAATGATCATTTTCCGAATACAACTACTAAATCCCTTTGCATTTCCTGTTGGAGTCCAAGAGCTTCATTTGCAACTTTTGATAGGGCTAAATTATTACATCTTGCTCAGTTCTATCCTTTTGACTTCACCGTGAAAAGTTTATATTACTCAGACCTCAACTTGACAAGTTTCTTATGACGGTTAACATCATCCTTGACACTATTATTTTCAAATAAAAATGTTGACAAGAAAGTGTGTTTTTTTAAAACTGTTCAATATAAAGTCGTCATGTGACACAATGTAAATGATAATATAAAACTTAGAATACATGTAACATGATTCTTTCCATATTTTCAACCCATACAAAGTGCTGGAACAGAAATTAAATAGAAATAAATAAGAGACGTTACCAAAAGTTCCTTTTATTTATTTTAGTCAACTAGACAATTAAATTTTTAAAAATGAAAACATATAATATTAAATTAAGGAATCCAAACACTTCACATTTCATGGCCATGGGACATTTATTACTGTGTACTTTGATGAGAGAACAAGGCAAACTTATAAAACAAAAATAATTTGAATTCACATCATTATAAAATCTAAATGCAAAACTTAAACATTTAAGAATAAGGGGATATTAATTTATTTATTAGAAAGTAGATAATTATACTTAAACATCAGCCCGGGCATTAAATTAAACATAAACGTTCATTTCAATTAAATTAAAAGAAATAAAGTTATATGTCAAATTTTTAGATCTTCGTCCAACGAAAAGCGGCACAACCACTCAACCGAACTGCCACATTCTGACAGGCCCGTACTAGCCTGTGAGGTAGGAAAAAATTGGGTGATTATATGAAAATACTCAATAAGACACATATTAATGGTGGAATTCCGAATAAAATATTTAAATCATGTGTCAAAAATATCATAAAGTCATCATATGTCCGAAATGCACTATATTGATTACGTTGGAGATACCGACGTTTTTTTGGATCAACAATTGTCCTATCGGCAATACTGTTGCCACTCAACACACCTGAAAGTTCGATGTAGTCGACTGTTGCTAAAAGGCAACGTGACATTGTCGTCAGAGGCAAATTCCCATAACATATATCAGTGGATGTATATGTGGTTAGTATATGACATACGTCCTGGTAATGTCAATCCCCTTGTTGTGGTCCAACAAGGAAAATAACCCTGAAACCTAGATGAAGAACCAAGACAATGTAGACCGATTCGTCGTTTGCTTGAAGAAAAATTATCAGTTGGTTGGCCATGGTTATACGGATAATGCCATGGCCACAGATAGACCGCCGTATTTTGCTTACACGCGATCGCGTTCGATATCAGTTAGTAAAAAAACTCACCGGGACTACCATGTTAAAGGATACCACACATGGAGGCGTCAATGATATGGAACGCGAATCGTATTATTTAGTTTTTAGTACATTTCAGACATATCCTATAAATGTAACGCTTAATAAGCAGTTGTGGTTCAAAAGTGTTTAGTAAAATGAAATGTACTCATTCATAAATCTCCATTCTACAATTACATTGTTCCATAAACATAGAACATCATTAATATCATACAAGAAATTGCATAATGAAATTACACCTAAGCTATCTAATTCGTTATGGATATAAAAATAAAGACGTTGACATAAATTCCCATAAATCATCTTCAACAACATCTCCTGGTTTATCGACGTTGACGTCGGTCTTAATCTCGTCCAAATGTGGATAGTCCACCATGCTCTCTTTACTCGCAATCTCATTCTGAGATTGTAGTTGAACCTAAGTTCCACCTTGAATATGTGGTGGAACGGTGGACTCGTCGTTTGTCCATATTGTTGGACTCTTATCTAGAACGGATTTTTCAATACCCAGTTGTACTCTCCCATTTATAGTTTCTTCCATCTGAGTGGGCCCCTTGTGTTTGAATCCATGATTCCGACACTATATAGGTTGTTGTATTATGCATCCACACAGTAGTTCCAGATGTCTAGGCTTGATTACTATACGTTTCTTCCGTTTGCATCGGAGATGCTTTACTCCTATAGAAGGGGGTGTCGGGGAAAAAGAATTCTGCATTGGTCAGAGTCCAGCTTTTCAAAATTGAATTGCATTCTTGGTCCAGAAAAGCTTTATAAGAATATCCTGTTGTGCCTAGATTGCACAACATGATATACGGGATACCACCTTTAATTTGAATTGATTTACCGTACTTTGCGTTGGATTGCCAATTGTCCTGGGCTCCAATCAGCTCTTTCCAGTGTTTTTTCTGAAGATATGATGGTTGTATGTCGTCAATGACATTATACCATGCCTTATTCGAAAATGTTTTCGAATTAAAGTTTATGTAATTATATGGGCTAAGAGATCTAGCCCAAGTTGTTTTCACAATTCTAGATGGGCCTTTGAGTATTAGACTCTTCGGCCTGTGAGGCCTTTCATTAATATCTCTGATATTTTCACGGACCCATGACGATAACTGTTCTGGCGTATGAGATTATTCTCAACTGAATCCAGAGACATATTCTTGAACTGGTTCTGCAAATATCCTTTCTGCATTTGCTACAATATTATGATATTGTAGATAGAATGTCCGTGGATCGTTGTCGATGGATTCTTTCTTCATTCTCGCTTTTAAAGCTCTAGAATAATCCTCTTCTAGATCGATTTTTATACGTCGGCATTTACGACCATATGTTTGGAATTGACCTTCCTCGATGAAATCGCCTTCTTTTGCTATGTAATCGGCGACGTCGTTGATCGATCGTGCCCTTTGCACGTTCGAATGGTACACTTTTCCTTATTAAGGGTTGACAATGTCAAGAACCTACTATTTCAACATTTGTATCTGCCGGAGAACTGAACCAGACAGTGGAGTGTTGTGCACCGTCATAGTGTGTTTCTTGGCACTCTTATGAAAACACAATTGATCGAATAATCGAGAGATTTAATCTGTAATAGAACGATATCCTTTGCTATAAGATACCTTGGATACGTTAAGAAGTAGTTCTTCGCCTCATTGGGGTGCCCGTGGTATGGACCCTCCACTGCCCCTGCAGGGCCTATAGAATCTAATTGAATTTGAATTAGTTTACTGTAAGGAGGGAAATTAAAATTATTGACGACGTAAGACGATAGGAATAGTAATAAGGACTTCTATATAGAATGTCCCTTGTCCCCTATTACTACAGCAGAGTGGGAGAGCACTGTGGATGTCCCGTGTTACTGTTAGCAATTGATACTATGTAAAATTCCCAAATTTTCCAGATCCTTAATGTCCTATCCTTCTTCGTCGCGTTTCTCAATAGACGCGAAGAACTACTTCGTAGTATATCCAAGGTGTCTGATAGCAAAGGAGATCGTTATATTACAGATTAAATTTCTAAATTATCCGATCAATTGCATTTTCGCAAGAGTGTGCCGGAAATAAACTCGGACGATGCACAACACCCCCACTGTCTGGTTCGGTTCTTCGGCAGATACAAATGCCGAAATAGTAGGTTCTTCGATGTCGTTGACCCTGAATCAAGAGAAGTGAACCATCCAAACGTGCAGAGCGCACGATCGGTCGGCGACATCGTCGATTACATAGCAAAGGAAGGCGATTTCGTCGAGGAAGGTCAATTCCAAACAGACGGTTGTAAACGCCGACGTACAAAAATCGATCTAGAAGAGGATTATTCTAGAGCTTTAAAAGTGAGAACGAAGGAAGAATCCATCGACATTATAAAGAGTAATGATCCACGGACGCTCTATCTACAATATCATAATATTGTAGCAAATGCAGAAAAGATATTTGCAGAACTAGTTCAAGAATATCTCCCTGGATTCAGTCGAGAATCATTTCAGACTTCGAAATAGTTATCGTCATGGGTCTGTGAAAATATCAGAGATATTAATTAAAGGCCTCACAAGCCCAATAGTCTAATACTCAAAGCCCATCTAGAATTGTAAAAACATCTTGGGCCAGATCTCTTAGCTCATATAATTACATAATGCACTTCATGGACTTTAGTTTGAAAACCTTTTCGAATAAGGCGTAGTACAATGTCATTGATGACATACACCCGTCATATCTTCAGAAAAGCACTGGGAAGAGCTGATTGGAGCCCTGCACAATGGCAGTCCAACGCAAAGTACGAAAAACCAATTCAAATTAAAGGTAGTATCCCGTGTATCAGTGATGTGCAATCCAGGCACAGCAGAATATTCTTATAAAGCTAGTCTGGACTTTGACTAATGCAGAATTCTTCTTCCCCTGCACCCCTTTCTATAGGAGCGAAACATCTCCGATGCAAATGGCAGAAACATCTAGTAATCAAGCCTAGACGTCTGGAACTACCGTGTGGATGCATAATACAACAAACTATAGAGTGTCAGAATCATGGATTCAAACACAGGGGAGCTACTCACATGGAAGCAACTACAAGTGGGAGAGTACAACACTATGGACAAACGATGAGTCCACTGTTCCACCACATATTCAAGGTGGAACCCAGGTTCAACTACAATCTCAGAATGAGATTGCGAGTAAAGAGAGCATGGTCGAATATCCACATTTGGACGAGATTAAGATCGACGTCAACGAAGATAAACCATGAGACGTTGTTGAAGATGATTTCTAGGAATTTATGCCAATGTCTTTATTTTTATATCCATAAAGAGTTAGATAGCTTAGGTGTAATTTCATTATACAATTTCTTATATGCTGTTAATGATGTTCTATATTTATGGAACAATGTAATTGTAGACTGGAGATTGATGAATGAGTACATTTCATTTTATTAAACACTTTTGAACCACAACCGCTTATTAAGCGTTACATTTATAGGATATATCTGAAATGTACTAAAAAATAAATAATACGATCCACATTCCATATCACCGACGCCTCTGTCTGTGGTATCCTTGAATATGGTAGTCCCAGTGAGTTTTTTACTAACTGATACCGGACGCGATCGCATGTAGGCAAAATATGGCGGTCTATCCGTTGCCATGGCATTATCCATATAACCATGGCCAACCAACTGATAATGTTTCTCCAAGCAGACGACGAATCAGTCTATATTGTCTTGGTTCTTCATCTAGGTGTCGGGTTATTTTCCTCGCCGAAAAATATGTCCACAACACGGGGATTGACATTACAAGGACGTCTGTCATATACTAACCACATATACATCAACTGATATATATTATGGGAATTTACCTCAACAACAATTTCACGTTGCCTTTCAACAACAGTCGACTCCATTGAACTTTCTGGGTGTGTCGAGTGGCGATAGTATTACCGACAGGACAATTGTTGATACAAACAACGACGCCGGCATCTCCAACATTCTCGATACAATGCATTTTGGACATATGCTGGATTGGAGGCGTATACTCTCTGTATCTTCGATTATATCGAAGAACACGCTGGAAGCTGATTACTCTGGGTGCTGTTGAACTGCAACACTCTTTGAGTCTTCCGAACGACATTCCGTACCACTTCTTCTTCTTGGAAGAGTCCATGTAAAATGAACAAGGATGTGGGTGTATTTATAGAACATAAAATTCTTTAATTTGAATATTTTGATCCACTACGTAGAGGGATGTGATTGGGCCACGTAGCTTTACAGATGTCCCGGAACGGGGAGGAGCCGTAACATATCATATCTTTGACATCGGATGGCCATTTCATTTCATATCATAACTTTCATTAGCATAATACTTATCAACATGAAAATCAGTAATTTAAATGGAATAACATCACTTGCACCTTGTAATCCTACCTTCATCGATAAAAAGAATTGTTGGGGGAAAAACAAGAAGTTCATGTTCTCAAAATCTTTATTTCCTAATTGTGGTGTTGCTACCACCATAAGAAGTATCTATGTTTCTAAATTCTTCTTTTTTTTCTTCTTCTTTGTTTTCCTCTTTAGATAGATAATGAATATTTATTTATGGTACTTAAAGTTGAAAAGAGGAAATGTCTTATTTTCTACTAGAAGTCTCAATCCCATTATTTTGTGTCATGTTTTCCTCCTAAAAAGTCTCAACTCCATTATATTATACAATAAAAGATTACTTTTCTCCAATCAAAATACTCGTGGGTTTTTACCCCCATTAAATATCAAATCAAAACAAATAAATAAATGAATAAAAACTCCCAAACACCCATACACGTGGCAATAGCACAATTCCATTCAAAGTTTTCAATCAAATTGAAAGGTTAGTTTTTGATAACTTCTTCAAACTAAAATATCTTTAAGCTGAATTATTTGAATCAATTTTTTCTTGAGTTTAATATGTACGATTAATTACGATCTATCCAATGAGTTCAATATTGACATATTTATCATTATTCTATTAATATTTAAATATTTGA
>CAIGRL010273018.1:0-14344 GCA_903798325.1 Fraxinus xanthoxyloides | reverse complement strand
TTGCATAGAAATTGTCAACAAAAATGAAAATTCTTTTTACAATGGTTGATAGAATTGGTTGTCATTGCTAAAAAAAAAAAAAAAAAAAAAAAAAAGGTGGAAAATATTTTCCCACCTATTAGGTGAGAAAACGTTTTCCACCTTTTGTGCATCAAAGGGTTGTACCTAGGAAAATGGAGGAAAATTTAGCATATCAAACAGTCAAAAAGTAGAAGTAGGAAAATATTTTCCTACTTCCAGAGAAAATTTCGCGAATCAAACACAGACTTATTGAAAATTAAAGCAAGAAGGGCCTTTTAAAATATTTTTTTTTTGCTTATGAATAAATTGTTTAGTTATTGTATTTTTATTTATAAGTTAGTTTTGAATAAAATAGATTGATTGAAAATAATTATTTTATTAAGCATAAAATTTGAAGGACAGCCAAAAATCATCAATTTAAAGTCTAGTTAATGTTTATTAAAAAGAGTTTTTAGAGAAAATAAATTCTGGAATAGTGAATTTTTAAGAGAATATAAAAGTAGAATCAAGATTTTTTTTGAATTTAGGTGTAAAATATTTTATTTAAAGATGAATATAATTTTTTTAGAAAAAAGAGTTTTTGAAGATCGGTGGATGTATTGAGAAATGCACCGTAAATTACACTATACTGATTGGCTTCCCAACCTCTGGTCCCTTCTTCGCTTCCCGCACACCCCAGCCCTCCTTCCGCCCACAACTCGCCTCTCATCGTCTCTCTCTTTTGCCACTATATAAATTATATTGTATGTATATAATTGGATTTCAAATTATTTCCAACAAATCTAGTTATGGCGTTGGATATTGAAGTGATTAACAAAGAACTTTGGATGGAAATTTTCTATCCATTAACCGATTCTCAATTTCGAAGCGACAGATGTAGGTTGAGAGAGGAAGTGTGAGAAGGATGTGATGACGGCACCTACCAGGAGAGTTATGCAAAAATGCAAGTTGGGCAATGGCCAAAAATCGGGTGGTGGGTGTTTCAAGATGTGGCAAGACTGAGTTTTTGTAAAGGAGGTCTCAATGGCAGCGAGTTCGTGGTGTGGTGGCCGGTGGGAGAAGCAGAGTCTTTTTCCTTAGTTTTATTTATTTATTTATTTACTTTAATACAAAAGTTTAGGAACTAAAATGCTAACCTTTGAGGTTGGAAACAAAAGTTCGATAGGGGTCGAAGACCTCTGTTGTTATTTGCCCGTAAAGGATCCTCTCCTTCAGCGGATGCTATGACCTTGCAGCATAGCCAAGTCGATTGTAATAACTATGGTGTTAACAACACAGTTTCGCCGCTCACAATCGAAGACTAGAAGAGATGAATGAAGATTGATTTACAGTCTCGTTGTAAAGGTATGCGTTTTTTCCCCGTGTGCTATTATGTGATTTTCAGTCACTAAATTCTTCTTAATTTTGAATACTTGTTTCTTTCTTAGTATGATCTCCAATGGGTCACTGAATTCAGTTCTAATTCATCATGGCACAGCATCTGTTCTTAATTGATTTCGTGAATTGACTCTCATTTTTAGAGTAAGATAGAATGCAATTATTATTATTATTATTATTATTATTATTATTAGTGCCTTTAGAAGCCAATATTACGTGATATTGAATTTGATTTCTTGTATAAAATGCTGATTAGTCTTTTGTTCATTCCATATTTTTGTTACGAATGGCGTTTAGAATCCAACATCTGGAGGAGGGAAGAGGAAAATTAAAAGCACGATGTGATTATTGATTTCTGATTATTCAAGACAAGCCTAGATGATTGCATGTTCCACATTGTTGTAGATATTCTCTATGTAAATGAATATCATGTTATTGCAAAAAGGATATCCCATTTTACTTTCTGGTGACAGTCTATCATAGGAAGTAATTCAGAGAACGAATCCAGACAAGTTCTCCGACAGGACACACATTCTAAATAATCAGTATTAGTAGTACGTTTTCAGTGATTGTTGGAGCTATTTCTTGATAAAGCTCAGAATCAGCTGACGTGTTGATTTTCTTATTTCAGGAAGACTAATAGGGAAGGTAATTGACTTATAGATGAGGCTTGTGCAAGTATAAGAGTTGAAATTGACAGACTACCATAATAAATTAATGATTTATAAAGGATGAGAGTTTAGCTGGAGGTCAAACTCTTTGGCTTTGAGAAAGGGAAAGATAAAGCTATTAAAGCTTTCTTTGTTAAAGTGAGTGTTTTTATGTACCAATTATTGGGTTGTTATAACTATGTGTGGTACAGTTGGACAGATGCAGCAATGTTTTAGATAAGGATAAGGGGGAAGAACCTTGATGATCTGCGGGAGAAACTCCATCCCTTGATGATGGGATATAAAAAAGGGGAAAGATTGCTGAACTTTGGAAACTTGAACAAAAGTGGGGTGAGATTCTGTGGGCTTTACTGGAAGCTGAAAGGAGTTATGGTCTTCTCAGAGCTGCAGGCTTTAAATATAGAGCTATTTAGGACACGGAAAAGCTCATTCCAAAGCTCGAATCAAGAGCAAGTGAGAATGATATGCTTTAACAGATTTTGGACTGGATCAAACCCAGAAGGAATGTGATTGTCTAACTGGTATACCATTTTTCAAGCTTGGCCAGAATGTGAGATTGGTTGCTCTTTCTGATAGGCTGTACCAATGAATTAGAGGACATAATCAAGGAGTTTCAGCCATTGCAGAGGCTATGTAGAAGTCCAGACCCGGGTTGGGAAGGCTGCAGCTGCTATTGGGTTCATCCTTTCCTTATGTTCAACTGGTGGGTGAGAATACTTGCCTTTAGCTGAGAAACTCTTCAATGATTATAACCGAGTGCCCAGTTGACATGTCTGAATAAGTGGAGCAATGTTCTGTTGCCTGATTGTTTTGAGCTCCTCCTTGGTAAGTTGATTGTATTTATGTTGTAATTCAGTTTTTGGTCATATTATGACATAATAGCTTATTTGGGTTGCAAATTATTATCTCGTTTTTTCTTCTGTATAATTTTCAACTCAACCACAACCAAGAGTGCTAAAAAAGGACTTGACACGTCTAAAGCTTACTCGGGTGGTGAACTTTGTCCGACTTGATCTTAAATATGCATTCTCATATGGGGTGTGCGGTCATGTAGAAAATTCTATAAAAAAGTACTGAGTCAAAGACTGGTTAAGTTTGGCATAGTTCAGTTGCTTATGTCTTGTCTCCAACTTGACCCAAGTGGAGTTTTCTTGACTAGGTAAGTTGAAAGTTCCATAACAAACTGACCTGACCACAGTGAAGCCTATTTGAGACTGCTCAATTGGGTTAACTTTGTTTGGTTGAGCTTCAGACACGTGATTTGGGGTTGTATTGTATTTTTAACAAGGTTTTTGATATTTTATTTTTTTTGAATCAATCGAAGTCAATACATTGGTTTTGTTTAGAAATCTAAACTTCAGTCACTTGGTTGAAGTTCTCATTTGAACCAGATATATCAATTTGGAAGTGTCTATTTGACCATGTTTAGGGAGGAAGAGATGATTTTTGTCACTTGTGTGTTTTATGGAGATTGTATGTGTTTGTGTATAAGGTTGTTATGTGAAGATGAGGAAAAGGATGGTAGGCTGATCAATTTTATTTCCCGTCCAATGATGGACAAGTTGGCATGGGCATACACACTCATAAATGGGTTTGTTTTGTTGGGGGAACCTTGTTGGAATAAACCATAGTTAAATTTGTGTCTAACCCATTCGTATGCACATACGAGTCCTTTTGACTTAGTTTCCCACGAGATAGGTGCAAAATATAAGTTTATAATAGATTCCTGAAATAAGTTGTCCTGACTTTAGTGCGTTTTGTGTTAATTTCTCATATCTTGTTTTATTCACGCCTAAGCGTGTTATGAATTTCAACCACAATAAACATTCCAAAATTTTTAAAGTTGTTCCTCGAGCACTTTGTTCCCTGCACTAAAAGTCGACCATAATGCTATGAGACGAGATGTTAGTAAATCATAATTAATAGAAAGTATTGGCAATTTTTAAAAAGACTAAATCCAATGCTCATACTTTTTACCGTTGTAAGGTGAAGATAGGAGGCATTTAGAGGTGTAAGGCACAAGATACACCAATAAATAAACCAAAAGGATATAAAAAGACAAAAATATTCTCATAATAACCCATAAACCACCTTGAAAATACATAATAATATATTGTTAATAACATTTAAAATCTATGTAGCAACTAGATTAGTAAAGTAGCTGATAATAAATTTTCAAATTTGTAAATACATAACAAAATTGTATTTTAGTATTAGAAGTAGAATAACTTTTTAAAGTATGCGATATCATCAACTAAGAAGCACGGATATGGATATGTAATTCAAATACGATACGTTATGGGTATGTCGATATGGATTTTTAATAAAATTAGGATATGCAAATACATGTTATAAAATTCAACATAATTTCGTTGATATAAAAAAAATTAAAACAAACTTCATTTTCTTGAACATCGACATCAACTTCTTCATTATCATAAAAAATAACGCCATCTAACTCTTGCCATCTAATGATAAATTAGCAACCTCAAACAATTCATTACTTCAAGAGTATCAAATGAGTCTCTGACAATATTTCACATTTTGGATTCTCCATTCAAATAGAGATTCAATTTTTTTGATAAAAGATGCATATTGCTATGAATGAAAATCAATACTTCAACTTATTATGGAGTTATTTTATTCATTCTCATAGAGTGCACAAAAGAGTACATATTTCAATTTCTTTCAGCACAAGATGAAGAAAGGTTACATAGCCACCAGGTCTGAATTCATATTATATCGATTAGAGATAGAATCAACCTCACGAATAACATTCTTCTTCAAGTGTCCTAATGTATCTGGTTTTCTATTGAAAATAATTAAAAAATATGTATCCCGATATGTATCCGAAAATTAAAAAATATAAAAATATATAAACTAATTAAAAAAAAATCTATCCGTTATATATAAAAATACGTATTGGATACGGGTATGCAATAAGTTTACAAATATTCGTGCTTCTTAGATCATCATTATTAATAGGAACTTTAAGAGAATCAACAACATATTTGATTCCCTGATCAACTTTTTCATTACTGTTAGTTACTTCTCGTTTTGTCATCTTCCACTTATAATGGTACCTTATTCTTATCCTTCTCCTTCTCCTTTCCATTCCGAGTAAAAGCAAAAAAGGGAAAGAGAAAAAAAATACTTAAAAAGTAGCTCAAAAAGCTAGGGTAGTAATAAAATTATCAGGAAAGGCAAGACAAATAAGTGCATCTCAACCGATTAGCCTTGAGGCATAACCTTCAGTGATATGAAATGCAAGCATCACTGAATTGAGGCTTAAGCCTTTTTAAATAGCTTTTCGAAACGATGAATATTGGATATACCTTTTTCATGTGATTTTCATCATTTTAAATTATCTATTTTATGTTTCTTTTCACTAGCAGTACTATATTATCAGTTCAAAATATGTATATGACTTAATAGGTGTACCATATTTGTGTCAGAAGTAGAACCGGAACTAGATTGCCACTTACATTTACTAGCAATTACAGACCATAGAAAGTTTTACCCTTTGAATCAGATTTAGTATAAACTTTAATTCTAGCATTGCAAGGTACATTATAATCAGCATGTCATGACATGTTCAATATTTAGTTTTAATTCCATATTTTCGTTTTTAAAATTTCAGTCAAAAGAAGCTTTACACTTGATAGTTTATGAAAATCCTTAATTGCAGTGAATGCAAATTTTGTTGGTGCATGTTCCCAAAAATCTTAAATATATTTTCTATCTCATTACAAATATTAGCATGAATTTCAGTATTTCTATTTTCTAAAATTGCAGTTGATATATGATGAAATGATTTAGATTCTTGAACATGCTCTTGTAGCATCACAAACAACTTACAAAACATTAATAGAAGTAAAAGCAATCTCCGAGTCATCCTCAATTAGAACATGCTAACTTTGTGTAAAAAATATTGCTACATCTCAGGCTTCTTCCACTAAGTTTTGAGAAAGGACTTTGAGTTGGCGGATAAAAATTAGAGTGAGTTTGACATTAAAATCGATTAAAAGCAAATGGATATTAAATAGTATTTTCTTTTATTAAAATTAGAATATCTTGGACCCATAACTTGAAAGTATGTACAATAACGTTTATGGAAGAAATTTATGTGATATAGATAATTGGTCTAGCGCTTACTCATAACTTCGTGTATTCCTAATATTTATGTTCTTATTTGCTCGAGTTATTTGTAGGACTAGTAGGAAGGGTATATGTCTTGTATTTGTTAGAGTGTACGTTGTATATTGGAGTCGGTCAACATTTTTGTATCTTGTGGATGTCAGGTTATGGCCCCCTTCTAAGGCGTATATTTCTTTGTTTGCAATAAAGTTAAGAGCCACTCTGGTGGATAAAAACAATTATGATAGAAAGCTAAAGTTACGTACTTGATACTGAGCACCTGTTTAGTAAGATTAAAATTAGGTCAAATTTTAAGTCAAAATCAACAATTCATTTTAATCACGTATTTCATAGGATCACAACTTTTCAACCACACATTTTATCAACTTCTATCAAAATTTACTAAAATTAATAATCTATACCAAAAAGGGGCTAAATATGTATAAAGAACCTTTAAGCATAATAAAATGAATTTCTAACTTAGTTAGAAAAGTAATATGCAATACTACTCAACAACAAAAGAATTTAGATTTTAAACATAGAGTTCAAGAGAAGACTATTGAAAAAAATGGATGGAAACAGCAATCGATTGAGGCAGGTTGCTGCTTCTCTCCGGTAAGATACCCTAGTTTTCCTTTCCTGTCGAGATTGAGCTTAATTGATTGAGCCCATTCTCGATAATTTTTCTGTTCAATTTTTTCCACGGTTAACTGGAATGACATGTTGTCCATTCCACCTCAGTCCATGGACTGGAGGGATTCTACCTCACTGATTTGAGGCTCGAGTGTCCTCAACTGATTGTTGTTTTCTGTTTGTTCTTCAATTGACAGTTGACGGCTAGGTCAGAAAAGACGTGGCTTTGATACCATGTAAATTGGAACACAAAGAGAATAAAGGTTTTCTTTATTCATATGTTTAAACCTTTACAAATCACAATATATAGAATACAAACAGGGACTAAATAAGGCAACTGATTTAAACATGGAATGAAGAAATTTTCCTAATCTAAATAAGGTTGTACAATTATACAGAATCAATCCCATATTTTAGAGATTAATTCGCGGGATTTCTACGAGCATAACACAAATGACATAAGACCGATGTCCATGATTGTAAGAACCTTAGGCATGCCAGATGGCGGGGTTGACCAAGATGAAGACTAAGAAACACGAATACAGATACGTAATTCGAATACGATACGATATGGGTACGTCGATAGTGTTATTTTAAAAATTAGAATACTTGGTAGATACAGGTTATTTAACATTAAAAAAAAATTAAAATAGAAGCATAACAATAAAAATAAAATAAAATACTAAAACATTTCATCTTAATCCTTAATTATCACAACTTCATTTTCTTCAACATCAACTTCATTATCATTAAAAAATAATAATCTCCAACTTTAACTTATCTAATGACAAGTTCGCAACATCAAGCAGTCCAACAATTTCAAGAGTATCAAATGAGTCTTTAACAATGTCCAACATTTTTTATTCTCCTTTTGAATAGAAATCTAGTCCGTGTTTGTCTCCCTTTAATTTTCACTCATTTTGAACTACACATTCACAAAATAAAATATTTTGTACATAAATCAAAAACATTTTTTTTCTTTTTAACTACACATTTTTCAAAAACGAAAATGCTTGTTGTACATAACAACTTTTATAATGTTTTACACAGTGATGAAGTGTCAAAAAGAAAGTGGATGAGTTTTCTATTTTTTTATTATTTAATTGATGAGATTTTGCCCAATCAAATTTCACCATATCATTCGTTGATAAACTAATATGTAGGTTATTATGTACATGTAGCGCAACCGCTTCAAAAAATCACTAACAAAACTCAATAATGGCCATCAAATAGGGACCTAATTTTCTTGATACAAGACGCATATTGCTATGAATGAAAATCAATCCTTCAGTTCCCTGTGAAGTTATTCCTTATCATGGAGTGCAACAAAGAGTACATACTCCAATTATTTAATACTTGTTACTATCTATTTTTAATAGTAAAAATATATAACATAGTTTTACTTGTATTAAAATATTCAATAATATTGTGTATTTCCAAAAAATAAATCTAGTTTTTAATTAATTTTTAAAACCCTAATTGTGTACTTCCAATAAATTTATTAATGTTCAATAAAGTAAAACACTTTTTTCAATTTATAGTCAAGAACAATGAGTTTTAAAAAAGTTTATAATCAATAAAAGTCTTCTTCACGTGTCTTAACGTATCGAATGTGTATCGAAAATAATTAAAAAATATAAAAATATTTAAAAAAGTATCCAGTACGAATCGGAGGGTATCAGAGAGTATCCAAATTTGGATACGTATCGGATACGGGTACGTAATGAGTTTACAGGTATCGGTGCTTTTAAGATGAAGGTCTAACATTCCAAGGAAGGTTGTTGGATTGGTTTCTTGTAGCATCAAATAGAGTCGAAAGATTGCACGAAATCCTAGGGCATAACTAATGGATTGGAAGATCGAGTTGAAGGGTGGCACAACTTTGTGAAAGTAACCGGAGGGTCACAACTCAATAAATAACCGTAGAAATTGAAGATCAATAGATACCCCAAATCTAAGAACCACCAAAAATCACCGGTAGTAAAAAACCCAACAATGTCATTTGCAAAATCTTAGTTAAGCAATCTATGGTTTGGAACATCAAGAATACACCAAATAATGTTCTCTAAATTGAATGCATATGCACATCCTTCACATAAAAAAATAATATTCTCTAAATCTTCATGTCAACACACACGTGGCCCTTCTTATTCGCAAAATCATCTTTAAATTGTATAATATTCTCTTTCAAAAATATTCTTTATGATGTCAACAAAGCACGCCTCTGCATGCCCATGCAAGCCCAGTACCAGTCCACCTGTCAAGTAACTTCTCTAATTGGATGGCTTTATTCATCATGACAGCGCAACGTACACGTATGAACCCAATTTATGTTGATATCAATGGAAAACAAGCTCAAATAAATTATAACACTCATACAGACAGAGAGAGAGAGAGAGAGAGAGAGTACCTTCAACAGGCACTAAAACCTGCAGTGATAGAGAACAAGAAAATATGGTGCAAGGAGAGAAATTGAATCAGTTTATGCAAAACCAATTTGGTTACCAATCAGAAGAGGAGGTTAAATTACAAGATGAACCGAACTTCCAATGTAACTTCGTAAATGTATTGATTTTTTTTTTTCACTCAGTTTTTCTTTCTTTTTTCCCTAGTCAATTTTGATTTCTCAATTCTAGATGAAAGTGCCAGTTTTTCTAATTTTTTCAAAACTTTCAATTCTTTCCTTTTCTAAGAATTTCCCAGTTTGCCCTGATCAATTCTATTTTTATCCGGATGCATGCATACAGTTGTATTTAAACTCAAGTAGATCTATCAAATGATTTATGTGTTTAAGGAAAAAAATATAGTTTGTTTGTATTTTTGTTTTAAAAGTTGAATCTAATTCAGGAATCCAGTTGCATACATAATTCTTCTGGTCATATTTTTTTTCTTCCCGAATTCAAATTTTAAAAATCGATGTCATGCTATGCAATTGAGAGATATATACATGGTTGAGCATTGGATGTGTTTGAATGTGAATGTGCAGAAATTCCTCTATTTTAAATTGGTTTAATTATTTTTTTATAGTTGAATGGTGTAGATGTCATTGCATATTTTTTCATTCCGTAAATTAAAAAGAATTTTTTATTGAATTGTTTTATAGTTTACTTAGATACCAATTGTGTACTGTGAATAGGGAATTGAAGTATAGACTGGTGTGCTGTAAATTCTTAATTTGATGTTTATGATTAGAATAATTTGATTTTATTGTTAATTTAACAATAACCAAGATTTGACAAAGTACAATTGAATTTCATTTGTAATTTTGAGATAATATCAAAGAATTGTATGCGTCAATTTTTTATACTTCTATTACAGATGCCATGCATTCATGACCGTTGCTATTGCTTCATCATTGTCCACGGTACGCACGATCATTTTAGGAGTTAGAAAAGCATGATTATCAGCTTCTGACAATTCCATTCGGAATTATATCTAATGCAGCTATGCAAAGGAGGCAAAGTTAGATAGTTGACATGATTGAACTTTCAGAGTCTCTGTTCAATATCGTATATTTGGAAATTTCATTTCTTAGCCATTTTTAACGTTCAAAATTTAGTTGAATTCTAGAATAGATGGATAAGTAACTTAGTTATTTACTGGGACAGGTTTAAATTCTCACCAATCCTGTTATTCTGTGTTTTACTTTGAAATATACTGTTTGTCATTTTAGTGCATGTTTTGGGTAACTTTGAATTGGCTCTGAATTTTATCAAAGTGAAAGCTACTCTATTATGCTTCTGCAAGTTCAACTTTATTGACATACTAGTTTTGAGAAGCTATGCATAAATAAAGTAAGGCATATTGGTTTTCAACCAGGTTAAATAATAACTTAAATTTTGCTTCTCTGCATATGAAGTATCATGTACAGGGTCTGGTTATGAAGCTTAGTGTAATTTGTGTGTGATTAGTCTCTTGTTTTCTTGAATTACTAATTTCATCCAAAGGTTAGTAGTAGGCTAGGGAATGTGGAAATGGGAGATTGGTTTTCAGCTCTTTAAAATTATAGACAGGCTACACTATTGGATTTTGCAGTTGCTTGCTTCTGGCAGCATTATTGCAGATATGTCGAGATGCTTCTTAAACAGTTCTGAATGTACTAATGTCTATAGGATATGAGTTGAATAGCTTGAATATTCTCATTTTTATTTTTTATTTTTATCTTAAAATTGTCGGTGCTATCATTTTTCTTTCAGCTTGAAGAGGATGGAGGTCCCAAGTCCGAAGGCAATGGCGAAAGTGTAGATCAAGGAGAGGTGGAATCGCAAATAGCTTCATTCTTTCTTTACGTTCTTTGATGCCATTGTTACATTCTGTATATGTGCACAAGCTACATTTATGTATTTACTCCTAATATAGAGATTTCTTGTGGACATGGAGAGAGGTTATGAGGAACTGAGGCCTGAAGACATACTAGCTGATGAAGCGAAGGTTAAACCTGAGGAAATGGCATCTGTTCCGCCACTGTTGGAGATTTTCAAGCGCCGTCCCCCGGCTGATCCGGATAAGGTTTCTCTCATCACTTAACATTTCAGCACATGTTATTTTTTTCTTTTGAGTCTTAATTTATATTCCTCTTGAATCTTAATTTACAAGTACATGCTAATACTTTAGAAAAAAGAACTCTGAAGTTTCTCTAAAGTCATTCAATAAGTCTATGTTCTAATATAGTTCAACTGATATTTTGGAATCAAGCTTCACAAATCATCTTATTCGTCATCCTATTACAATGAATTATTAATAGCTGGAACAAACTGTGCTAATGTTGTCATTTAAGTCCTTTCAAGCACTGTTTTTGAAAGGCAATTTTTTTATTGAAAATTGCTTCAGATCCTCGTTACTTTAATTGGTGTTTTTGTCTCTCCAAATACTTGTCTTGGTTCTTCTTTCTCTCATTTTTATTACCATGCTACATCAACTGGTGTTGGAAATTTTTCCTCGAGCATATTCTTTCTCAAATAAAATTCAAATCTTTTACTGATTTCCGCCCGTGAACTTCACTTATGCTCAGAGGATTTTCATACATAAATATGATTACATTGTTGAATAAGTCATAAATCGATGCATGGCATCCAGTATTATTGAGATTTTCTACCTCTTATCGCCAACTCTTTTCTTGTCTCTATCTTCCTTTTTCTGTCTTCACTGTTCCAAATCACATTTTTTTGAAGACAGTTCCACACTCTTTCAAAGACAGTTTCTTTTGAGCATGACTTAAATTTCAATTCTAGAGTGGCCAATATATACTGCAATTTCTGCAAGTCTAGGAAATCAGGCAGGAACCAATGGTTGTGTTCTTCATATTGCCGTACCTAACAATTTTTTAGGGGTTCACTTCTGTGGAATATCTTCTTTCTGTGCTTCTTGTCAAGCAAGCTGTATACATATTTCTGTGATATATGAAACTTGTAGTTATAGATTTTCAAATACAAATATTATTTATGTTTAAGCTTCGTCAAACTTGAGTACGATTATTTGCTTTTATAAACATTTCATGGTAATTTACTTGATATCATCTCAGTTTGGATTTTTTAGGTAGGAAGGTAATATCATGTAAATTAAGTTATTGTTTTGCATTCTATTAACGCTTATGATATTACACGTTCAAATTCCTCTAGGAACTTTTCACTTTGGGCCAAGCATTTCATTAAAGGGTTACCCTTGATATACTGAATTCTTATTCATCTTCTTATCAATTTATATTGATATTCCTTCCCTTTTAGACAACCACCTCTGCCTTGTCCTCTCCTCCAACCCAACTAGTTCTTTTCTTCTTATAAGTTTACTTTTTAGCTTTGTCAAACATGCTCTCAGTTTTTTTCTTCTTTCGATGTTCCATAAAATACAATGCCACTAAATGCTAAAGCAGAGCAGCCAGTCTAACTCAAGTGAAATTGATGGAGATTGATAAAGACATATTATGGAATGGTTCCCAAGTTTGGGGACAGTTTAGGAAAAAGAAAGTATGATTTATTTTGAAATTTTTTCTACTATTTTATGTTATTTCATTAGTTTACTCTCTTACCTTAATTAGGACTAGCTAAACCCTATACGAAGAGGGTAATGTTTTTGTATGAGACGGACTTTGATAAATTGAACGAACACTCTCTCTCTAAATAAATACTTGCATAAATGTGTACCATTTTGTATGCGATTAGGACTATGATTCTGTTTGTTTGTATTCTTTTCATTCCGGGGAGTGGGGATCACATGGGGCATATGAGGGTACTCGGAGGCCATTTTTCTTGAAGGCCTGGTAATGTGTCAGCTTGCTTCAGAGAGATTGATGAACTAAATTTGTCTTTCATGTTATATCTTCCATTTTCTTTTTACGTGATGGAAAACCATACTTTCAGTGTGCAAGTGAGAGCTGGAGAGAGATTGATGATCTGCTATACTCATGAGCTATCTCTCATATTTCTTGCTTCTATCTCTGCCTTTAGGAGATAAGTGAAGAAAAAGAAATCCCAAAACAGAGTGATAAAGTAAGAATTTTGTGGGAGCTTTTCCTTGTTGATCTTAGGAAAATAGAGAATTCCTTACTTTTGGAATGTAGAGTGCTTAGATTATCTTTCTTTTCTTAACTTCTTAGCTTTTCCAAACATGCTCTCAGTTCCTTTTTTTTCCCTTCTTTCGATGTTCTATCAAATGCAATGCCACTACCAGTCTAACTTGAGTGATATTGATGGAGATTGATAAAGATATATTATGGAATGATTTCTTAGTTTTGGGAAAAACAATTATGATTTATTCGAATAATTTTCTAGTATTTTATGTTATTTCTTTAGTTTAGTCTCTTACCTTAATTGAACTTGTTAACCCCTATACGAAGAGGGTTATGCTTTTATATGAGACAGACACTGATAATTGAATGAACACTTTCTCTCTTTAAATAACTAGTTGTATTATTTTATTTCCAATTTTCTAGAAGCCTGTCTGAGGCATTTTTCTTGTGCAATTTAAGAATATGATACATTGGAAATTTTAATGCTTTCGAACATCTGTTGCAGATGCACCTGCTCAGACTGCCTATCATGGTGGGCATTGATCCAAGGCCATTTGATCCAAGCACATATGTTGAAGAGGACATCTTTGCAACAGACAAGTTTGGACATCGGAGGCATATCCCTTTCAAAAATATAATTCGCTGGAGGGCTGTCAAAAATCCCGATGGCACAACTTCTGTAAGTTTTGTGTATGTTTTTATTACCAATTTCACACACAAGCATTCATCATCAAGAAACTCTGATCAACTCTTCGTATATCCATTTTCTGTGGGGTAAGACTCAATTGGAAGTGCAGCTGGAGTTTTGCAGGAAAGAATTGAGATTGTTTGCACCAATATCCATGTATTAATAGAATTTCCAATCGTACCTATTAGAAGAATGACTTGGTCTAATGTCCAAACCTTGGTTGTAAAAGTCGCCAATTAGGATTAGCGGTTTGGTCATACTATGCCCGCTAGTTGCTTAACAATCACAAATTTGTGATTTGACAAACTTCAT
>CAIGRL010272988.1:0-10159 GCA_903798325.1 Fraxinus xanthoxyloides | reverse complement strand
AAAATAAAGAAAGAATACAAAAAATTACAAGAGTTCTAAGTCTTTTAAAAAGTACAAACGAGTCTCACGTAAAATAATTTAACACATACTAACAAAAGAAAAATATTCCATCTTCCCAATTGACCCCATCTACATCCTCGCCTATCCCAACCCTCCATCACCACCACGAACAAAATTAAAAAGAGAATTAAAAGTATAACAAAGTAAGAAAATAATTAAAAATAGAAAATAAATAAATAAAATGGTTCCTTTTCATCCAATCCCGCACCCTGCCACCGACCACCTCCACCCATTCTCCCAGCCCACTGTGACACAATCCAAGGATTTAGACATTTTTCTACAATCATGTTTCGTGTTCAAATGTATTTTTTTTCATTAAAGTTATAAGAGCTTTTTAGGGATTTAACTATTTTCAGTAAATTCTTGTTGTTAATTATATATATCGGGTTCATTTAAGATCCTAATTAAAACCACAATCCTAACTGTTCTAATTCAAACTTAGATAAGAATAATATAAATCCTCTTTTTGAGAAGATATAATTTTTGGTCAATATGTTTTAAATCACTTTAAGTGGGACTCGTTTGCACTGTTTGAGAATTTAGGACTTTGACTGCAATTATTTCTTTTTATATATCTTTTCCTTTTTATTTACTTATGGCTAAATATAATCACGCCACAATTTTTAATAACTAGACTATATTTTAATTGCATTAAAGGTTCATAACATTTATACCTCAAACTTTTTCCCATCGCATTCTTATTGTCAAATTAACATAAATTATTTCAAATTATGGTTTCTCTTCAAAATTTTCTTTAAGATGTAATAAAAGGATTAATTTGCCTATTGTATTTTTGATTAAGCAAAACAAATAATACTTAATAAATGTGATTAAATATTTGACTCTCATTATAAAGTTATATTAATGAAATGTTCAAAATATGAATATGATGAAGTAAGAAATTAAAAATATTAGTGTGATATTGAATAAAGGTTAATAACCTAAAATTTAATTAAAATATGGTGTGAATATAATTATCATTTTTTATTTCAAAAAAATGGTAAATCAATTATTTTACAATGCTTCAATGGAGAAAATAAACGGTAAGACCTTTGCAAATAAGGGTCGATATGAGAGTCAAAGAATTAAAATTGAAACAATATGGATGATTTGCGCAATGAAGACAAACAGTAATTGATTATTTTTTTTTTGACAATAACTCATATTTGACGGAAGTAATTGAAGGAATGAGACGAAAATGACCAACTTACAAGGAAATGTTGAAATCAGGGTGTAAATTCCTAGTTTGAAACAATATGGACGATTTGTGCAATAAGTACAAACGATGGAAACATTTTGGACTAATTACCTATGTTTTAAATAATTTTCAAACACGAGAAGACTCTTAGTATAATTATATCTAATTCATATCTTCAATATTGAAATATGGAGGAATGTTACATTCGTTTATTTATGAAATTTGAATGAACATTGACAACCGATCAAAGTGGAGCACTTGTTAATGCAATGCGCCATTAGCAAAATAAAGAGGACCATCCACCTTAGACTCTCCTGAACCTCCCCATATATAAGCACCACAATTACATAATTGTTGGATGGGTGCTCGATGGTGCAAGTGATCGGTAACATTGTGATAATATGACTTATGTACTTACGTAGAGAAGTGCACAAGATATAACTCATATTTCGATCAATAAGTATTTATCCTATATGGCTTATAGAAGTTGGCACACTATCAAGGTCGAAGGATTAGTTATTCAACCAATGGAATTGATATACATAGATGACAAGTCAAGATGATATAATTTGTAGGGAATTAATTTATATTGTTTATATGATTGACTAGGTATAATTATGAATAAATCTAAGTGTATAACATTGATTGACAATCATGTGTTGTCAAAATCCTACCATGTGATGTAAAAAACAGTTTTTTAAAATGGATGGATATGATGATGCCAAACAGAATGTTGTCAACCAATATTGTACATGTAGCATGGTCCGTATAATTATTGTTGTTTAAATAATATAAGTCCAATCAAATCTCTTTGNATTCAACCAATGGAATTGATATACATAGATGACAAGTCAAGATGATATAATTTGTAGGGAATTAATTTATATTGTTTATATGATTGACTAGGTATAATTATGAATAAATCTAAGTGTATAACATTGATTGACAATCATGTGTTGTCAAAATCCTACCATGTGATATAAAAAACAGTTTTTTAAAATAGATGGATATGATGATGCCAAGCAAGATGTTGTCAACCAATATTGTACATGTAGCATGGTCCGTATAATTATTGTTGTTTAAATAATATAAGTCCAATCAAATCTCTTTGATAGTTTCAGTATGAATTTAATTTCATTACTAAGCCCCTGTTTGGCCTACATTAAATTTCTCATTCTCGTTCTTCTACTCATTTTCAACCACACATTCTTCAATAAAATAATATTTTCCATCACATCAATAACTTTTCTTTTTTTTCAACCACATATTCTCCATCAATTTACTATTCTAAAATACATTCTTCCAAAATAATATTCATCATCATTGTCGAAACGAGGGAATTGTTCTCTTGGTTTCTTGTTCTGATCAAGAAACTTGTAATTTTATTCACGAGGTGTTCATTCACTGACTGTAGTTTTGGAGACCATCGAATGTTGGACTCTTGAAGGTTGAAGATCAATATTAAAGATTGAAGCAGCAGTTGCCCACCAGATGAAATAATTCAATATCGAAGCAGCAATTGCTCGGATATTTTGTATGGTTAGATTTTCTCGTTGAATAATACTATCTATTTAGACCGTTGAGCATGAGGACTCTAGGCAATTATGCTACTTGTACAAGGATGTGGCAAGATTTAGGTCATTGACTTAAAAAACTATTTTTTAAATCATTGGTCAAGATGTTGTCAACACGTATTTTGTAACCTAACTTTGTACAAGTAGCATGACTCGACTCTAGGTGACAAATTGTTTTGTTGTTCAGTATATTTATACATTGAACAATGTAGTAATTATTTGGTTGTTCCTTAAAAAAATAATTAATTGCTTTTGCTTTACGCAAATTGTTGAGTAAGGGAGCTGTTAAGGCTACAGGATTGTCGGTCTTTAATTAATTAACAAGCGCATTAAAACTATTATGCTAGCCCTGCTTGACAACCACTATTATAATAGGAGAGAAGCGCGACTTTAAATAATTTTCTTCGAAAGCTACTTTGAAAGTTCCAACACCGTTATGCTTCGACAATATTAAACTATTATAGTTAATTAAAAGCGTTTTAAGTTTCTTAATTATTGTTGGATTAAGTGCAACTTTAATTTTTGTTCAAAAGTTACAGTGTCAGTGCTTCAAACTTATGTTAATTAAAACAAACAATTTATTTTTAAGAACAAACTCATAGTTCGGCCCCATGATTATAAATCCTCATAATTATTGTTTTAACACTTTTCTTTTCTTTTTTCATTTTTTTAAGTGGCTTTAATTTGGTGGATTAATAAACAATTGAGTGGAGTGTTGTTTTAAAGCAAAGTTTGATTTTTGTTGTGTTGTTCGGTTTTATTAAGTTTAAACATTCTTGTATCGGCACATCGATTCACGGGTGGATAACTTAATCGAGCATGTTACACAAGTCTTGTACATCTTGTCTAGTCTTAAGTAACAGTTGAGAATCTTCCATTGCATATTTACGATGCTCGACTCAATAGGCGATAACTTTTAGTAATATTACTTACCAATTTGCACTTGGATCACTAGATAGATGTCAATAATAAAGATTCAAACAAATTAAAACTCTGATAGACAGCAAATCTCTGATAAGCATTTTTACAGAACTACACAACAGAAATGCAAAGGCAAGATCAAGAAATACAGTTAGTTGGCATGTGTATTCTTGTACTTTGAAGATATTCCTGTAAAGAAAAGACAGTTACTGTGAATCATACTCGCCCTCTGTCGAGTCGTGTTCCCTTAGGGTATTCAGTGATTCTGGTGGAAGCTGGCTCCTGTACTGCTGCACCACCAGAACTGACGCCTTGGTTGAAAAATCTGGGGAAATTAACAAGTTCCCGACTGGCCCCAATTCCGAGCATTCCCTCCTCCTGTTAAAAGCTGCCACTAATTGACCCTCTGGCATTCTCCCCACGAGAAAGAGATTGCAACGGCTATATGAGCGAATCACGTCAATAGTTTCCTGAGCATCTTTTGTCATCTTTTCTTCAAATTTGATTGAGCTATCATTTGATACTTTCTCCTTGAACTCTGCAAGAACTTCTTCATCCTCTGATCTAGCTTCAGGACGATTCTGATGGTTAATATCAAGCCTGACAGTCTCCCCGGCTACCTTAGGGTCTGTAGTGAATCGAACCACGTTCAAATTGATGCCAGGGTGCTCAGCCATCCGTGCACCATAGGAAAGAGCTTCACGATCATCATGGCCTCCAAAGAAGAAGACTGCAACAGTATACTCAACATTGCTTGCAGATACATGTGAAGTTCCACCAAGACCCCGGTCGACTAAGATACCAACCGAACATGGCGCATGCTCGAGAACTCTCCGGTTTACATGTCTCAAGTCGGCTCGTGTTGTTTCCAAATGTCCATCAAGTCTCTGATGCTTATGGAATGGGAGAATTATCATTGCTACCCTCTTCTTCTCAGCGCTTGAACAGATGTCCTCGTGCATGCTGGACATTGCTGAGATTGCAGTTGTTGGTCGGATAGACACTTGGCTAAGATGCTGGAATGCCTCAAAAGCAACGACAATTTGATTTGGATCAGAATCTTGCCACTTATTCCAAAATGGCATCCCATTTTTCCTCGCCTTATGGACCATTAATATTGCAGATGATCTTTCGGAAAGTTCCATCAAGTGCATAGCATAGACGCGAAGTCCTTCTCTCTTTCCAATGCCACGTGAGGCCTCCATGAGATTAATCAATGTGGGAATGTTTCTTGTACTCTGGAAACAGGTCAATATTCGGAGTTGACTACTTGTGTCCTTCCTCTCAATGGTTCTGTTCTTGTATTGTGATGTAGCCATTTGAGCCGGCTTGTATACAGATACAACAAGAGGCGTTGTAATAAATGTCGTGAATAAAGCCATTAAAACCATGATAGCAAATGTTTGATCATTCAGAACCTGAAAAGTAAAAGAAAAAAGAAGATGATCTCAAATATGGAATCGTGAATTCCAGTTCAATCTAGAATTACTCAAATAATCGAACATGGACTTACGCCTCGGTCTCTCCCAATGTTAAGGACAATGAGCTCCACTAAACCTTTAGTATTCATCAGGAAACCCAGAGTAACAGCCTCTTTAAAAGGCACCTTGTAGAGCATCGAGATGACAACAGTACCAACAATCTTTCCGAAACAAGCTGTAAAAATGACCAAAACAAGAAGACCCCATGATTGAGCACCTTGAATGGTGGCTACATTTGTCTTCAGTCCACTTGAGACAAAATACAATGGAAGAAACAGGCCAGACACAAGATCCTCGACCTTTTCCACTAGAGCGCCTGCAAAGGGTCCCTCCTTTGGGACAAGAACTCCAAGAACAAATGCCCCAAAGAGAGCATGAATTCCTATGGAATCTGTCACAAACCCAGCAGCCAAAACAGCAACCAGTGTACCACATACATATATCTCATTTACTGGCTCACCCTCAGGGCAGCGTCGTGCCATCCATTTGAAGATAGGTGGGGCAACAAATATGCATAGAATTACGAAACCAGACCCACACAAGAAGACCCACAATGAAACGAGGGGAGAAGTGTCTGTGCCTGATAGGGCAATAGCCAGAGCAAGTAGAATCCAAGCAGCCACATCATTGACTGCTGCAGCGGACATGGCTATTTGTCCAAGATCGGTGGTTAAAAGCTTAAGTTCTGCCAAAATACGTGCCAAGACAGGAAAGGCAGTGATAGAAAGTGCCACTCCCATGAAAACCAGAAATGGACCCTGACTTACACCTTGGGAAATAGTTCCTCGGAGCACGTATGAGGTCCCAATTCCTAAAATAAATGGAACACTAATTCCTGAAAGGGCAATGCTTAACGCCTTCTTCCCAGTACGTTTTAGAGACCTTGGATCCAGCTCAAGGCCAACAAGGAACAAAAAGAAAAGCAGACCAAGGTTGGCAAGGGTGTCCAAAACTGTAAGGCTTCTGGGTGGAAAAAGAGCATGAAGATACTTATGGTTGCGCCCTAAAGCTGAAGGACCAAGTAGGACTCCTCCCTATCCGAAAAGTATCATAAGTTAAACCTTCATAGTAATTGAAGGTACATAAACCATGCCTTGCACAAAATTAGCTTTTTGAACTTGGCAAATGTACATACAATGCAATATAAGAACAAGAGGAGCACAATTTCATATTCTACTAGTGATTTATAGCTTTTAATCATTAGAAGACTTCATATTCGCAGTTTGTGCAGTGCAAACATTATCTAATTTTTTTGTGCGACGGTATTTCATAGTTATTTTATTTATCATTCAAAATTTGACTTGACAAGAAGCAAGAAACATGATTATAATTTCGGGAAACATTAAGCATCAAAATTTCCAAATAAAAGATTCAAACACTTCAATGACATTAATGTGATCAACTGCAAAGGTTCTCGTGTAACATTAAGCATCAAAATTTCCGAATAAAAGATTCAAAAACATCAATGAAATTAATGTGACCATAGAAGTATTGAATCTTTTATATTTAAAAGTACATGGTGGTGTAACAAAGCACAATACTAACACTGAAAAATGTCTTCCCAGTGAAGTATCTAGAATCACAAAACTTAAAGAATAAGTTTTATCCCCTTGAAGAATAATAATCATGAGTAGGGAAAAAAGAATCACATCAGACAATAATGAGGTGCAAAATTATATTATCTGTTGTACTATAAGAAAATGAGTAGAGGTTACAGAAAATTACAACTATCTCAGCAATCACACGAGGCTGTCTTAGTGGTCTGAGAAGATAGGCGAGCACTCGGGATAGCACTACAACCAGGCATATTTGCAATATCACAAGAGGAAGCGCATAATCAAGAGGATTGTCCCCTTGAAAGACCCCATTAGATGTGGCTTTCATGGGTGGTGGGCATTTCACTGTTGTATTGGAAGCCATTTCGCACCAGAACAACACAACTAACCCAAAACCTGCAGATTTTCACTTCAATGCCTGGGTGGAAGACCATTAGGTAACAATCAGAAAACAAATTCACACAAAATATGATATAAGTATTATGTTCCAAATTCTAAATATAATCAAGTTTTTCAGGAAAAAATGGAACTCAATCAAGTGTGTTTTGTTGGAAAAATGTGTAATTCTAACCTAATTCCTAATAATTAAGAGGCTATCATTTTGACTTGCCCTTGGATAAATGAGAATAACAATTAAGAAGTCAACAATATTTTCACTTTTCCAACGGTGGCTAAGATAAAATTCCAAAATACCATATTATGCTATTATATAACTCTATACCGTGTAATGAACAACCATTATGGGGTGGTTTATTAGTTGACTATTAAATATTGACCTCGAAAGAGAGAAGGAAGTTTATATATATAATATAAAAAGTGCTCCTGTTTCCAAGTCCAACACAAACACAAGTTCAAGTTGTACAAGAAATCATATTCATTACTAACGCCATACGTCCTTCATAGAAATTCAAAACTTGAAGGTCCTAGTCTTTAATAAAACCCAATCTCTCTCACTTTATCCACAATTATATCAATTCCCAATACAGTATAACTTGATTTTGGGACCTTAATTCAATCATTACACGTTTGTATGAGATTCAATTAATTCACAAAATGCCAAAAAAAAAAAAAAAATCCAGATACCCAGTTTTCCAATAAAAATTCTCGATTTTGAGTTTTAGAGCTAAAATTCGCGTCCTTAAATTGTAAAACACAATATATGAATTTCAACCCTAATTTTTTTTTAAATTATTATAAATAATTTAACATGGAGTCGACTATGATACCACTTGTTAAACTTTAAGACTTGAAATCCTAATTACTTTATTGTCAGACCTTCCATGTCAAATCATCAAAAAAATTAATAGTACAGAATATACTTTAATTCTTTGGGAATAATTCTTTAATACTAGATCTTGAATCTTAATTATTGATTCTTTGAGTTCTTGATCTTGATTTTAGTATCTTACTCTATAATCTTGATTGTCTTATTTTTCGATTTAATTGCTCCAATCATTGTTCTTGATTGTGAGTTTTGAATCTTCCTCTTCAATATGATTTCTCTTGTATTCTTGTATTGATGGAATGATATAAAGAATGAGAAATTGCATATGAATTAGAGATCATAACCCTATTTATAGGCTTCATATATATATTTGGCTCATTGTCAAATACTACCATAATAGATCCGGTCTCTACACATATAATTCGACCCACACATTATTTGGATGCCATAAGCCCAACAATTTAATAATTTATTAGATCACTTTAATCGGCCTAACTTTAAGATAGTCTTGTACACAATTAATTAGCTCACATGACAAATTAATAAAACCAACATAAACTACATCGAACGGTTTGTCAACTTCCTGTCATGGTCTAATGTGCTAAAATACAGCTTCCACTTCAGGAAAACCAAAACTTGGCACGTGAGAACCCTCTGCCCCAGGCTCGCTTGTTTCACTTATTCCACCGAAATAATTAGCTTGCTCATAAGCCACAGAGAGAAAGTAAAAGTCAATTACCTAACTCATCTTCTATTAATGTCCAAATGCTACGGGGGAAAAATCACACAGATACCCTCAAAAGTCTGAAAAGGAATAAAATATTCAAGAATTTTGCAATCGCAATGGTCACAAAGTCACGTTTGTGTTCCATCCAATGCTATGGAGAAGCCACCGAAAAAGGAAAAAAAAATAAAATAAAATAAAAATCCTTTGACCATATTGCCAATTTTAAAATTCCACATGTGGGTCCCATCCTAAAGATGATCATCCATTGAAAATTGTAAATTGACTTATATAATGCAAATAAAAACAAAAAACAGTGGCATATTCGTCTTTGCACACATGAATTTCATTCAATTCTTGCAGAGTGCAGACTACGTGTCTTCTTTGTTCAAGCCAAACCATGACAAAGCTTTCTAATTCTGGGTTCCCATTTCCAAGATCAAATCACAATAAGGTCCCAAGAAAAGTAGATAATGTCAGCAATACCCTAAACCTCCCATTAAATTCACAAAACCGACGTATCTTCTTCCAATTTCTCAAATTCTGGGTCTTTATGTCAAGCCCTCGTAAACAAACGATAATTTCGTTTGCGTTAAATTCCAATAACAAACTTAACCAAAAGATATTTGTTAAAGAACACATGAATGTACGGCGTAGTCATCCAACACTGCAATACCCATATATACGTGAATTTAAACATGTATAGGAAAGAAGGAGAATAAACCTGATCCCGTGAACCGTCGGAGACGATTTACATTTACGAGGATTTGTTTATCACCACCGCCAACATTTCGTAAAAAGTCTCTTCCATTCAACTTTGTAAAGGGTGTTAGCGGCTAGAGAGAGAGAGAGAGAGAATCGAGGGGACAGAGAAAAGAGCTCCACAGATTATGGAATGGAAAGGGAGATAGAAGGTGACGCGTAGAGTTGAACTCTCGGCCCTTCCATTGTTCCGTATTTGTAGCGAAGTTATTTTTTTGTATATACCTATAATGCCCTTGGTTGACTTCCTGAATTACTTTTGATCGATATCTTATCCAAGAAGTGTTCTAATGGAGTTGTGAAATCTAGCGTGTGAAGATGAATGATCGATTGTCAATGGAGCAACAAATTCAACACATGACACTTTAGATAATATAACTCATTTTTACGTGGCACAAATGTAACATTAAACGATAAAAAATGTCCCAATTTACCTATCATTCAATATTACTCGTAGTACATGTCGTTTATTGGTATTTGCGTTGATTCTGAATACAATTTGTGATTCATAGCATTAGTTTATATAACTCCTATTTGAGTCCCATTATTTTTCTCATTTTCATTATTCTACTCATTTTCAACCACACGTTATTCAATAAAATAATATTTTCAATCACCTATTTCTTATCACATCAACAGTAAAAATGCATACTTACTC
>CAIGRL010272870.1:0-10448 GCA_903798325.1 Fraxinus xanthoxyloides | reverse complement strand
TTGTCGATTATCGACATATCTCCATGAAGGCATTACCATATTTTAAATCTTCAACTAATGTACATTAATTTATATTCATTTGTTTCCTTGCTGTATCACAAAATACCAACTTCTCTCATTTAATATATAATGTTTCCACACAAAAAAATTTGAGAGCGCTGTTCCCGAATCCCCGTGGGCCCCCACCCCTTCAACTCTGGGACCCCCTACTTTGACGGGCTAGCTCCGCCCCTGGACACAGCTCCTGGCATTGATGACATTATTGTGCTCATGACATCTTGTGTCTCTCTCTCTTACGCTCCATCCTTCTCCATTTCTGTTCTAGAACGGGATCCAACTCACGTGGCTTAAGAGAAGCATGCTCTACCTTCACATTCATTTGCAACTGTTTGTATGTTCCAACAAATGAGCAATTATTTTGCATGCAGCTCCGCTTCTTGGCATTGAGATGTTCTCGTGCAGGCTCAATGACAGTCCATCCCTTCACCTGGCTACGAAAAAGGGGACATGCAAGCTCCGTAATCGACACTCCTGTTAGAAAATGGACTCATGACTTGACTACTGAGCGAATCATGGCCAATGTTAAGGGATATATATATATCCCACATCGATAAATGATGTTGACACTAATCAATTAATAAAGATCTTGTGCTACTTCTCTTAACAAGATTGACCTTTTAAGATAGAATCCCAAATTTTAATATGGTATCGAGCTCAGTATACTCCAACGAGCGATTCGATCCCGTTAAGACTCTAAAATTAGCACGTGGATTTCAAGATTGGTTTGCTCAAATAAGCCACCATCTTGCGGGAGCGTGTTAAGGGATATATATCCCACATCGATAAACNAGCGAATCATGGCCAATGTTAAGGGATATATATATATCCCACATCGATAAATGATGTTGACACTAATCAATTAATAAAGATCTTGTGCTACTTCTCTTAACAAGATTGACCTTTTAAGATAGAATCCCAAATTTTAATATGGTATCGAGCTCAGTATACTCCAACGAGCGATTCGATCCCGTTAAGACTCTAAAATGAGCACGTAGATTTCAAGATTGGTCTACTCAAATGAGCAACCATCTTGTGAGGAGCGTGTTAATGGATATATATATCCCACATCGATAAATGATGTTAACACAAACCAATTAATAAAGATCTTGAGCTACTCCTCTTAACAATGTTGACCTTTTAAGATAGAACCTCAAATCTTAATAGCCAAGTGGATGAGTTTCTGGAGGAGTTACTTTTGTGTAGGCTTTCTTGTACTGATCAATAGAGTTGGAATAGCGGAAGCTGGTCCCACACATGTAAGGCCGGCATCCTTTGTCATGGGAGGAACATAATAGAAGAACAGCATTATGGGGACACTCCATACAGAACAGGTTGCATCTTCCCAGTCTATCTTATCAAAGATTTTAGAGCACTGTCTTGGAGCAATCACTCGTCTTCCCCTGGTAAGTAATACCTTTTCACATTTCCTGAATAAATCTGCGCACCAGATGGGAAACTTCTTTAATATGATGGATACCTTCCCATTTGAGTAGGAAATCACCATGATAAAGCAATTCCAACTGAATAGTCAAAGTAAGGGAAAGGAGACTTGAAAGGGATCTTGATTTAACATGAAAATACAGTATGAAAGGGACCTTGATTTTCATAAGATTGTTAGTGGTCATTTTGGAGACTGAAAAGAAATCTAAAGGGAATCCTGCATAAAGCAACACTCATCCTCTCTATTTCTCTTCCTCTCCATGGAGAAAATGATGGGAAGCAAAATTTTAATTTCAATCTTTTTACCTTCACCTTGAAGGCTAGAATAACATTGCCTGTCAGCTTGATATGGTTGCAAAATTTTAATTCCATTGATAGAAGAACTTCCCAAGATAAAGAATTTATATAGCTGGCTAAGTTTATTATTTCTAACAATTAGAAAGCCCTAAAAATTGGGGACAAAAGGAAATAATTGCAAGTCAAAGCTTCTACTATTCCCAAATAAAGAGAGAGAAAATATGATATATATAGGAACTAAATTACTCAAACTCAATTAGGTTATGGTGGTATACTCCACTCAAAAAGAATAGTTCAATGGATGGGGAGAATCAAGTCAATAACAGAATTATTTTGGTAGATTTGAGGGTAATGTAAAACTCAATGACACTGTCCAAACATTATAAATTCACATGATTCACCCCTTCCCTGCCGAACGGAGTAGTTCATCAGTTGATCGGAGAATGAAATATTCATGCATCAAAAGAATTAAAAGAAGTTGGGTGGCTATGGTGAAACATTATATGAAATTGAGTGATTATACTGAAATAAAATCAAATTGAGTAACTATGGTAACAATAAGTATAAAGTTGAATGGTCATTAATTGATTTAATCCCAAGTGTAAATGGTAGAAGAAGAAATAAAGAGAATTTTAGAATATTTTAAGGCTCTGTTTGTTTGTCCCCATTAAGTAAAATGCTCTTCTGCTTATAATAATATGGACATAAAGTTACTTAAAAAAAATTATATCGTAATTTGTTTTCAAATTAAAATGAACATTACCCATTTCATCTCTATAAATTTTATCTTTTCATCTTTATCTTCATTTTAGGGTGCATTTGAGACATATTATTTTGAAAGAATGTATTCTGAAATAGTAGATTAATGAAGAATGTGTAGTTGAAAAAGAAGGAAAAATTATTGATGTGGTAAAAAAATATTGTTTTATTGAAAAATATGTGGTTGAAAATGAGTAGAATAATGAAAATGAAAATTTTTAATATGTCTCAAATAGGGGCTTAAATGTGAAAAATTAAGCCAAGCGTAGTATAGTGTTGGTCAAATAAAGTCTAGTTCGTCCCTATTTTTTTTGCAATACTCACTTCAACGCAAGACTATCATGAGATGGGTTAGAGAAAAATAAGTTTGGTTGGATTAAATACTTAGAGATTCAATACTTTATTTATTATTTTTCTTTTATAAAATTAACGAAATTTGACCCAATTAAAATTTGGAGATGATGAATAGATATAAGACGAGAAATTTAAATTTACCAATCAATTAATTGTAACAAGCCACAATTAACGAATCTGGATGAATTAAATCACTTATCTAAACACATATCAATCCAACAATTTAATTCAATACTTAAAAGTGAATAATACCAAGATTTGTTTATGAACGAAACCCCTTGAAGAACTCTTTTAAGAGTAAAAACATTTAGGCAAACTTGTTAGTAAATAATTCAATATAAAAGAATAACTTACAATATTTGTCCAAATACAATTTAATCTTAGTAGGCTTTGACCCCCAACATGTAATCTCTGAAGAACTACTTGATTGTATGTTTCAACACCAGCTCCAGAACCTCTAGATTATTTTTTCCTTGTGGATTATCAAGAATGAACTCGTTCATCACAAGTCAGAACTCCATCAAACTCTGACAGATGATTGGAAGTGGTTTCTTTGATGTTTTGAGAATTTGGGATTTTTGATGTTTTATGTGATTAAATCAAGAGATCCTTATAATATGTTTTTTTCATCTTCAATAATGTATTATCTTGAATGAAAAGAACTAGAGGGACTAAGTATGACTTAGGTATTTATAATTGTTTGGGGTTGAATAGGAATAAAATTGTTTAAAATCGTGAATTAGGGTTTGCTAAATAAACTCACCGCTCGAGCACCTGATAGGAAGCTAGCGAGCGGTGCAATTACTACAAAAATTGCTCGAGCAATACTTCAACGAGCAGCGGATCTTCCTTCTGGATTCTCTTGATCGAGCTCACATCTTTTAGGTCTTTACCAACCCGCACAACTTTGACTCTGACTAACCGTTTTGGATACGAAATTCGCCAACACAAATTTGGACCTAACTTTTAAATTATTTACGAGGCTCAGCACTAAGATTTTGAACCTAGCATGACCTGACTTCGAAATGTGGGCTAGCCTATGGACTAAACCACTAAAGGTTAGGATGGCTTGGCTCAAAAAGATGCTACTATTATAATAGTGTTTATTTGAAAGTTGATTGTGTATATGCTCAAACTTAGTCATAATTTTGGTTCAAACTGCTAGGTTTTATAGTTTTTGGTAATCCATAAACGATTTTTAAAAATTAGAGAGTCAATTGGTAGGTTGTATAAATGAACTAGGAGTTCTTGGGTTTGTTTATGAAACTAGGAGAAAAAGTTGCCGAAATTATACTAGCTCACCGTCAAGCCGATGCTCAAGAGTCCAAAATAGAACCTTTGCCATCCACTTGCCGCTCAAGTAGCTCACATGCCACTTGCCTGACCCTCGAGCGACAATATTTCTCAAGAAACTCTAGTTCGCGATTTTCAAGAATTTTATTTATCTTATACTACCCCAAAATATCTATACTATAAATATCTAAGCCCCACTTCATAAAAAAGGTTGGTTGAACATTGTTTTATAAGAGAGATCACATCCTACTCATCCTACATACAATTCAATCTTCTCTTGACTCAACCAAATCATTGAAAACATTGTGTGTTTGAATCTCATTTTAATGACAAATGATTTTTGAAATAGTGACTGATAGGAGAATGTGTGGTGGAAAAGTGATGAAAAGTTTTAGATTTATGTGTAATATTATTTTATTTGAAAAATATGTAGTTGAAATGAAGAAATAGAAAAAATGAGAATGAGAATTAAAAAAAAAAAATGAGTGTCAAACGGAGGCTAAATCCACACAATCAAAACGCCAAAACCCATATTTCCGCATAATCTATTAAAGTTCTAAAAATCGAGAAAGGTGACCAGAGTTCCAATTGGCGGAGAACGAGGAATTCTCGGTAATCCACATGAAATAGATGATTCCAAAAAGTCGAGAGCAAGTACAAAAGCACACAGTCCAGAAGGGTTTTAACGATCACAGTTAGGATGTCAAAGACTATTAGAGTTAGTCGAATCTGGACCGTATTGTAAGTTGATTCATTTATAATGGATTCTTACTGGTTTGGGCTTAGAGGTTTTTTTTTTTTAATTCTGCAAGGGGTTTTCGCCGTCATCAATTTTGTAGTGTTATATACTTCTTTGCAATTTATCAAATCTGATAATTCAACTTAGAATAATTTTGCGTGTGAATTCATCTGGATTAATTAATATTTGTGACTTGTTGTGTTTATTAATTGGTAAATTTAAATACCGTATGAAATACCTATTCATCTAGTGATGGCAAAAAAATCCGCCCCGCCCCAAATGGGGTGAAAAAAACCCGTCCCGACGGGTTGGTGGGACGGGGCGGGGTAGAGGGGGTGCCCCGCCCCGTGAAGAATAAAAAGGAAATAATTAATTAAAAATTAAAGGAAAAATAGTTAACTAGAATATTTTTTTAAAAAATAATAATAAATGGGACAAGAAATGGGCCAAGCCCGCGTCCCGAACCCACCCTGCCCCGTCGCAGGGCGGGGCCCATTTCCATCTCTATATTCATCCCCTCTAGGTGTTAATTGGGTCAAACTTCGTTATTTCACAAACAAAAAGTTGCTGCCAACTTTTCGTATTCGTCGAGTCATTTATAAGCTACTTTCCTAGGTGAAGGACTTATGGCTGTTTCACGCGCTTTTTCAATGAGTTTAAACCAAGATGGAGGAAGTAGCAGAGCGAGAATACACGAACACGACGGCCCCTGCTAAGTACTTTACACTCGTGGCTATATGAATTGCAATAGAGTCTTGTTACTTTGCCCCGGATCAAGCAGCATTATTGATTGCAATAATGTTGTAATGTTCGCTTTTTTCACCATAGGGAAGTGTTTCTACGACATTTGTCTATCATTATTTTAACACTTTTTTTTGCACAAATTTATTTTCAATCATATATTTTCACAATAAAATATTTTACACGAAAACTTAAATTTTTTTCCTACTTTTTAACCACGTTTTCTCCAAAAATTCACTATTTCATAGTTCATCTTTCTATTTTATAGAAAAATAAGGGCTTAATGCGTCATCGGATTTGCCGTCCCAAACAGTCACCTTACGTGGCATAATTTTAGTAACTATAAAATAGAAATATATTTATATTCCTTTTTAACCATTAAGATTACGCCACATAGAATTATTACTTCAATCGTTTACTATAAATAACATTATTTCCAAAAATAAGAGAACATGAAATACACTCAACCTTTCGTTCTGATAATATCAGATAAATTTTCTAATATTTTAAAAATATAATAAATCACTTTTATTAAATTGTTAATATCTAATTTGTCCTTAAAACAATAAAAATGGTACTTCTTATTTTTCCATTTCATAATAACGTCACCAGAATCAGTTATATGTAAATATTACTATCCATTTCATTAAGTTCAAGAATACATATATTTCTTCACCAATACGAGGATAAAATTCTTCGCATTGCCACTCCCTGAGTTTCCCAGAATTGCTTTGAATCTTTTTATTTTTAGCATTTACGATGTAATCATATTCTTAAAAAGTAATATATCTAAAAACAATTAATTAATATTTGCATTGCTACATTTAGCCCCTGTTTATCGACCATAGTTTTCAAACCATTTTTTTTTTACATACTTATTTTTAACTATACATTCACACAACAAAATATTTTGCACCTAAACTTAAAATTATTCTACACTCTTATAACCACAACATACTGCTAATAATAATCTTAGGTTAGAGGTTATTTCATGTGACATTATTTATAAAACGATGCAGTTGAGCTAAATCACAACTCAACCTTAATTTTACAGAAGTAAACAAATATCAAATAAAAACAAAATATTGTAAGATTGAAACAACCTAATGAAAAGTCACTGCCTAAATTGAAGAACTAAGAATTAAGAACCTTTAGTGGAATCATCTCCAGGTAGATCATCTTCATCATGGTAGATATTCTCTGCCATCTGCCAAATTTGTAATATGTTATCCTCAGCTACACTAGCAACAACCCAGTCCTGACAGAGGTTCCATGAGAAGTCTGAAATTTTACTAGTGTGACCACCATGAATAAATAACAACTCCGGGGGGCCATCTTCAGCATCCTCCGGTGTCTGTTCTTCATCGATCCTAGTAAACAAGAAAAGTGAAAAGTTAATTATGGGTCGAGCAATTTTCATCTGCAGATCTCTCTAATTAATGAACTATACCAGTACCTCAAACCAGATGGAACTGTCATAAATTGTGTGTGTACACAAAAGATCAATGAACTTGCAAGCTTTATAGAAATTAATCAAGCTTGCCTCCATCGATCCACAAGCTTAATAATTAGATAAAATGATCAAAAAAGAAGAAAAAGATTTATAAGACAACACGGTAAGTAACATCTGAAAAGGTTGAAAGAAAGAATCCATGAGAACTGGAGAGTAGAAATGGAGTGAACAGGTAGCAAACTGGGGTGACTGCGAGGAAGAAAAATCGCAACTTTATTTTCCATTTTCCAGATTAGATTGCTTGTGACCCCAACAAGGCACGTGGCATGGTAAAACCAAAATATATAGAAATGCTACTTAGAGGTCAATATGAGAAGAAGTGAAGTTATTGGAAAAATTAACGTGAAGAAAGAACACTCAATAATAAGTCAAAACTAGAAACATCCCAGTTTCAAATACATGACAATAGACTCTTTCACTCGCGATCTCATAACAAATTAGCTTTCTTATTACATTCAAATTACCTGCTAAGATCCCACACCATGATCCTCCTACCGAGACAACAAGAAGCTAAGATGGTCTCATTCTTTGGATTCCATCCAACCTGGAAAACCTCTTCCCTGTATTGCAATGATAGTAGTATTTAGTTAACAAAAATATTGATTGACCAATTCATGCCCACGTTCTTATAAAGTATGCCCTTGTTTGGTGGCCATTTTTTTTTGGAAATACATTGTTTCGAATAGTGAATTTTTGAAGAATGTGTGATTAAATTTTGGGTTTACGTGTAGAATATTTTATTGTGTGAATGTGTGGTTGAAAATGAGTATGTAGAAAAAAGAGTTTTGAAAGAATGGAAGCCAAACATAGGCTATTATATTATGTGATTAAACGAGATTGTCAATGGACAGATTGACAATTAGTAAAATCATTGAAAAGCCGAAAGCAAGAAATATCTCTTACTTGTGACCATCAAAGGTGTGGAGCGCAGTAGAAATTTTTCGAAGATCAAATAATTTAACAGTCTTGTCAGTTGAGCCCGTTGCCACAACCCACTCATTAAAGGGATTGAAAGCTAAACAGTTTACCTACCAAAAGTCACCCCAAAAAAAGTAATTTACTAATAGTATAAAAATGCCAGAACACATATGCTGGAAAAGATAATTATAGAAAGGACCAGGTGTCCGAAAGAAAAACCATCGTAGTCTCTAAAATGGAGAAGGTCAAATCGAACATAGACAAAACTAATCTCCTTTCCCAGAGAGAAAGGGATGTTTAAGGACAATATTAAACTAGTTAGACGTGCTGAAAACCAGTACATTAAGAGAAGTATGTTGACTGCCAAAACCATTTATTCTAAGTTCAACGTAGTGTCAAGAACGGGTTACAATATCAATTCATGAATAGAGATAAATACAGTAGTACAACGCGAAGTGCCTTCAGGAATGATCATAAAGGTCAAGACAAATGCTAATCAACCTAAGCCAATACAGTTTCTAATTTTAATATCATGTCTTCACCAGCCTTCTTTAGTCAAAGTAGCATGCTCGTTCTCTGCAGATCAAAGCAATATGTGATTCATACGAAGGGAAAAAGATGACTACTGTAAACAAAAGTCTGACCACATAAAATTTATCTAAAAGTTGGGAAGACTTGACATGAACTAGAGAATGTCTCTAGCACTTCTATTAGGACTTAATGACCATTTATCTGCCGCCACTGACAAACAAAACAAAAATCAATCTTCTACTGTTTGTATATGCTAATTCAAATTGTACAGCAGTAAACTAAAGTTGTAACAAACATCTGATTGTCTAGAGTTAATATCCGAACTCAAACAGATATAGATTACATGGTAGCAAATACATTCTCCTTCCATATGGACTTGAAGACGTTTTAAATCATTTCAAACATGTTTAAAATGTCAGCATTACATTGTCATTAATATTTATGTAGTACTCACAGGAATAATTCCAATCTGTTTATCCTCCAAGTGCATAGGAAATTATGACACCCACCTCACTTTGATGAGCAACTACAGATTGAATAGGCTTGCTGACTGATGGAGAACGTAGATCCCATACATGAAGATACTGATCATCCCCAACTGAACCAAACAAGTACTCATGCCTGAGATGCCATGCCACATCTTCGACAACTCCTTCATGAATCTATCTTAGCTTGAATTAGATTGTTGTAAACAAAACCACGCATGGCAACGTTATGAACTTTGGAACAATATCACAGATGTATAAACTTTTCTCACATCGCAAATCAGAGCAAGAATATTGCACTTATAAGCATGATATTTATTTAATTCATACCTTAAATATCTGCATTGCATCTAGAGCCTTATTTTTGGGAGTTGCATTGATGTCCCACAAACATACTTGGGCATCATCAGAACCACTCAATAAATGACCATGCTTGAATTGACTCCACGACAAACCATACCCTTCACTATTGTGGCCCCTCAACCTCAGATCAGGGTTACATGCGCTGCCTACAGGGGGTTTAGATGGATGTTTGCTATAATCAAATACATAGACCTCTGCACTAACTGTTTTAGTGGCAATAACAAATGGGTTTTGGGGCATATATCGAGCCCGGTTGACCTCTCCATCATGATTGATTTGTTGGATAATTTGCACCTGCAGGAAAAATATACTCATTATGTTGTAAATGACCTTGTGGCCTATGCACCATAAACCTGAAAAGAATTCATTTACATGTATAGATAGCAAAGATTCAATTTTTACACAGATGACGGATTAAATTTGAAAAAGAACAACAAATAAAGCATACACTAGATCAAAACTATAATCTGGTTATTCTAGTTGGGAGAGATTGTGGCAAAGTTTGAATTTTTTTTTTTTTTTAAACTTATCAAACAGATTGCAGAATGTCAAAGTCCAGTATCTAAAACAAGTCCCAATTCCATACACATGACTGAATTCCAAAACTTAAGGAGGCAACCAAGCTACAGACAATAAGGTGCCAATTGTTATTTGAAGAAATACTTTAAGCCGATCCAAATCCAAAACATCTAATTTTAAAGATGCAAGCAGGCAACAGTACCATCTCCACAAAATTCTCGGGAATGGGGAAATTTTCTAATTTATCAGTTTTTGGAGCAATCACCGGATCAAATGTTGTTTTACAAAACCTAAGATTCCCTTTTTTTTCCTTTGAAGTGTAAAAACAAAAATGTCATGTTTGGCACCATAAGCTTGAAGCCTTGGTATTGGACTTCAAGAAACACAAATTTGAACGAAAGGAATCATTTATCTGATTAGAGGCCCCAATTCCATA
>CAIGRL010272842.1:0-18127 GCA_903798325.1 Fraxinus xanthoxyloides | reverse complement strand
ATAATTTTTCATGGAAAATGTTAAAAGTTTGGAGTCCGTTTGATTTCATTTTTTATGAAAATTGTCCATTAAAGTGATAATATTTTCTACCATTGGGTCTAGAATTTGTTCCAATCGCCAAAAATAAAAAAAATTAAAAAAATGAAAAAAAATAATCATACCGAATACCATTCATTTGGCTTTGTTTTGCATGAAAATTGTCAATAAAAGTGAAAATATTTTTTTATCATTGTATCTAGAATTTCTTCCAATTGCCAAAAAAAAAAAACTGGAAAATATTTTTCCACCAAAATATCAAGAATTTATTTTCCCTAAAAATGTGGAAAATTTGAAAAATTGAAAAATATTTTCCCTGGAAAATTTTACCTATCAAACACTACAAAAGTTGAAAAATGGAAAATATTTTCCATTTTCCATGAAAAATTTCGCCAATCAAACGGAACCTAATATTTTTTGCGAACCATTGAAAAAGAAATCATAGAAATTGCCACAGTGATTTTGATTAATTCCATGGCGGATCTATTGTTTTCACTGTGGTGTCAATCAAATCTAAAACCGAATCCAATAATCTAAGAAACCATAACCACCATTTCAGCTACTCCTTTTATAAAAGGCTTTTATTAAAAAGGAAAAATGGGTACAGAAACCCACAATGGAGGCGGATTTGATTAGATAAAAAATTATTGAAGAAAAATGTAAGAAAGAGACAAAGGAGGTTACAATAGTGGGTGGCTGGGTGCAGAGGTGACATGGGATACAAATGTCATAGCGTGCACATGGAGAAGAACTATGGCAGATTGGGTTCATGCTTGATACCTGTTCCCTGTTTCGAGCCCTATTCGGTCATCACAAAGCCATTTACTTGTGAGTTTTTGGGTCTTTGAGAAGTGTGATACAAACCCACCGTTTCTTCCTTTTGAGCTGCCCCCAAATTATCTTACATCTAAGCATTGGGTTCATGCTTGACACCTGTTCCCTGTTTCGAGCCCTATTCAGTCATCACAAAGCCATTTACTTGTGAGTTTTTGGATCTTTGAGAAGTGCGATACAAACCCACCGTTTCTTCCTTTTGAGGTGCCCCGAAATTATCTTACACTAAGCGATACAATTGAGGACCCTCAGAATTTGAGAATCGGGGGAGCCCTAATCATTCTGCAGTTTGGATGCAAATGCGAGGTGATTTATATTTATATTTCTGCTTTTGTTGTGAGTCATTGAATCTGGCGGGAGCTGGGAAATTTGACGTAAAGATTTGATTTTGTTTTTGGTTCATATGTGGGTTTTGATTTGGGAATGGGAAATTCTGAGCTGGGATTTTCTGAGTTTTTTGGAATTTGGTATTTTGAGAAATGAAGTTTAGTGTAGCTCTGTGTTTATCTGTGTTCGTTTTTCTTTACTTTTAGGTATAATTTCTTAGATTTAATCCTTAATTATTTGATATTCACTTGTGATTTTACATTTATGGATTCAGGGGCATTAACATTTGTAAATTTTAGTGCACCTGCCTAAAATCAGTGTCATATTTATACTTTTCCGAAGTGTAAAATGGAAAGTATAATGAATGGCAAAAAAATCATTACATTTTCAAAATCTGTATGTTCCCTTCTAATGGTGGCATTCAATGTACGTTCTGCAGCCTAATTAGACGTCGATTTCTTGGTAAATAAACAAACAGTAGAAAGGTTTAGGTGTTTCCAATGATGGAAAAGGGTTCTAGATCAATTCCTTTTCTGGTTTGCATCACACATCCATGTTATTTACTGGTTTTGGCTGTTGTCATTGTATGGTAAAGTTGTGTATCACTTGTAGATTCTGTTTCCATTGGAAGAATATGGGAGACACTGTAATGGCAGGGTCAGCAAAAATGTTATTCAGCAATGATTTTGAGGATCTGCACGATGATGGTTTTGTGGGGTCAGCTGATGAGTATAGAATTTTTGCAAAGGTGTTCTTTGGAAATGACAGTGGCAGTTGTAAAGGATGTGTTGTTAGCAGTGGTAAAGGATGTGTTGTTACTGGTTGTGACTATAATAAGCAAACGGACATATCCCTCTGTTCCAATAGTGGGAACTCATCGTTAACGAGTCAGGATGATTGCTTTGATGCGAAAGAGGATTTGAGGGGGAAAACTCCACTAGAATGTCTCTCAGAAGATTTAACATCACCAAACAAAAGTAATCATGAAGCAAAGTTAGCTGTTGAAAATCATCCAAATGGGAAACCTGATCTAGCGGATATCTTGAATATATCTGTCTGCGAAGGAGTTATGGGTATGTACCAACAAGATTCTTACACTGCTTGTCACAGGATAAAACATTGTTTACTTGAATCGTCTGGTGATGGGGTTTTATATCGTCACTATCAACCGAAGGGACATGTTGATCTGGGCCAAGGTTATGAAATTAGTGGAATGGGTGGCTCTAAGAGTAGATTATCTTCAGATGGGCATGACCAGAAGGATGTTGTAAGTATAGCAATTACTTCGCCTGCTTCTCAAGAGAGCTATGCAAGTAAGCTTCTAGTGATGGATCCAGCTATTTCTGTTAAAAACAAGTTGGGAAGTCGTCGACCCGCCAAGCCTAGATGGAAGGATTCCTGCTTTCTGAAACTGGATGATAATGAATTATCAATGCCGAGGGACATAAAAAACGACCCTCGTCCTCTTCTTCGCTATCACATTAATCGCTTACTTAGAGCAGCAGGATGGGTGATTGGGAGGCGCAAGAGGAAAAGTAAATACAATGGGATTGGAGAATATGTTTACAAGTCACCAGGAGGAAGACCGTTTCGTGAATTTCATAGAGCTTGGTCCATGTGTGGTGAGAGTTTGTTGACTGATGCCTTTGATTTTGTGCAGAGAAATAATTCTAACCAGTGGAATGATATGACTGAGTTATGGACAGATTTATCTAACACATTTAAAGAGATTGAAGAGAAACACAATAATTTAGAAACTACTTTGGCTATGGCTCATTTATGGTCTCTTCTGGATCCCTTCGCGAAGGTAGTGTTCATTGACAAAACAATTCGCTCATTGAAAAAGGGAATTGCAGTTGAAGCAAAGAGAAGTTTGGCATATGAAAGAGATGGTGGGTATGCTGCCAAATCCCTAAAAATCTTGGGAAACGATCAGACTGATATTCTGTTTGAAGTTCCCATCATCTCAGGAAACACATGTCCATTGCTTGGAGGACCCGAGACTCATCAAGATAGCAATACAGGTTCTCAAAGCTTAAACAAAGACAGACCTGAGGAAGAAGGCTGTTCTGGATATGATAGGAGGGTACATAAAAAATCCAGAAAGATATCTGAAATGAAAGTCACTAGTCTGTATCAACGTCATTCAAATGCTCAAGAGTATTCGGTAGAGGAAACAAGTAGTTGCAGAATTGGATCAAAGAAATCAAAGACTTCACATCTTAATGATAATGATCCATTGATTTCAGCTATTTTAAAAAACAAAACTGTTAGATCTTCCAAGAAACGGTCCACCTGCAGATCCAAGCCTCTAAGGAAGCCCAAGAGACGAAAAGGCAGTTGCAGATTGCTTGTAAGGAGCCTTAACAAGGGTGCAAAGCATTTGATGGAAGGGAAGTGGTCTGCTTCTGAATTGAGAACTGTGTTGTCCTGGTTAATTCATTCTGGTGTTGTTTCACTAAATGAAGTGGTCCAGTTACGGAATCTGAAAACTGATGTGGTGGTGAAAGATGGTTTAATTACAAGGGGAGGTATATTATGCAAGTGTTGTAATAAGGTGCTTTCAATCTCTGCTTTTAAGAGTCATGCTGATTTTGGGTTGAAGCATCATTGCATCAATCTTTTCATGGAGTCTGGTAAGCCATTAACCTCATGCCAGCTTGAGGCCTGGTCAGCTGAATACAAGGCCAGAAAAGTAGCTCCTCAAACTGGCCAAGTTGATGAGACAGATCAAAATGATGATAGTTGTGGGCGCTGTGGTGATGTTGGCGAACTGATATGCTGTGATAGCTGTCCATCCGCTTTTCATCAGGCATGCTTGTTTGAACAGGTTTGTCTTTGTTTATTGTATCCAGCGGTTTTCATGGACCTTTTCTCCTTGCATTAAGATTTTGAGTATTTTCGTAATATTTTTCTTTTTTGTTATTAATGACTGGAATTAGTGCTAACATTCGTTTCCATGATCACATTTCCGTTAACGTGCATCCGTAACTACAAACAACATCTTGATAGATAGGGCCATTTCTAGTTCTTAACTCTAGTTGCCAAATTTTATCAGTATCCATGTATAGACATGCATGGAGAGGTTTGTGGTCAACATGAGCCCAGATGAAATTCAAATCATTATCCAGTTGAGCCTGGCCAGATAATCTTTTACTGTTTCCTGCTCGGCACTAGTTTTCCATCATCTTTAATTGGGTTGCAATCTGCCCCATACTTCATTTACTTCTTGATTTACCACCTTGCAACTCGTATCTAATTTCATTGACCGCCTGGGCATAATGAGTTTAACAGGTGAACTGGCAAGTGAAAGAAGCCTGGAATGTTTGACTGGATGAGGACATAAATCTAGTGGAGCCTGCTCTTCTCCATGCAGGTTTTTGCATGAACACATTGAGTTGGAGAGTTTGGATGTGGTCTTCTTCCTTCTCATTTTTCCTGAAAGAGGCTCGATCTTTGGATTAGGCGATTGATGTGTCTATTGCCAACTGGAAACCGATACGTCGATCCCATTTTTTTTTTTTTGTATCTCTTTGACAATTGGATGGTTCTTCTTTATATTCTAAAACACACAGGCATTTTGAAATCATGGATTTGCTATTTTGTTTTAGTAAAACTATGTTTATGTAACTCTACATGAAATAAGAACATGTACACATGTTCTGCTTTGCCTGCGCAAATAAGAATTCTTGAAATAAATTTAGCACAAGTCGTTAATAGTAAGTATGCGTTTGAAGTTCTTTTTTTTTTTTGGGTTGATTGTCTTTGGCCGTTTTGGTTCAACAATGTAATAATTGTTTAGTGGGTTATTGACTCACAATTTTATGTCTGCTTGTGTTTACAATAATTATCTGCACTGCGTATGCTGAAAATAACTTAAGGTTTGGCTTGGAGTGGAAGAAAAACTAGTTGAAAGACCTGAATAATGGAGAGTAAGTACAGTAAATTAGAAAGGAGGAAGGCAACATTTCTTTCTCTTAGCAAGAGATAGAGCACTTGTCAGCCCTTCTTAGTATTACTTCTCTCAGAAAAGTATCTTGTTAGAAAAATGAGGTGTTTTACCTAAATTTCTTATTCCTCCTTGTTTCTCTTCCTACCAAAACAACAGAACACCGGAAGTGAACTGGCGTTCAAATGCTTCTTTTTAATTTATTTGTGTGTTACCCTGTTTTCTGTAATATTTTCATTTACGAGTGTTAAAGAGAGATGTTCAAAGGTTATTCTCATACTTAGAAATTAGTGCTATAAATGCTTAACTAAAAGTAGCTAGATAGGTGCCAAGTATGTAAATCTAGAATTTGACACCTCATTCTGTGATTGGACCAGCCAACCTTTTGCAAGTAGCTTAAACCATTGAAGCATGCATTTCTGCTCAGTAATTACGGCATTTTAGCATACAAGTTGATCTAATAATTAATGTTGTGCGAGTTAATTATTGCTTGTAGTTAGTAACATAATTTTGATTAACCAACTTTGTTGGAGTATTAAAAATTTACTACTCCCCATTTAACTTCATTCGGTTTTAAGGTAGGTGGCACTATTCGTATAATTTTATTTTCAAGAAAGACTTGAAACCTCCCAGCTATAGACTACCTGAATCAACCCTGTCACCTTCATCCCACAGCGACCATCATTACCCTTGTCAAGAACCAACATCCCCGTTGGGTTCCTATAAGCACATTGCATTTATTGCCTTGAAGAGAACTCCCATGGTGCACACATTTGTTTGAATGTCTTGTATCTTGCATTTGCTTTGTTGATCAATATTTTCAGTCATCCACTATATTGAAACTTTAATTTAATCATTTGCAGTTCCTCTATGCTCTATGCTTTACATTTGGTATCCTTTCCATCATTTTTACTTTGATTCTGCTCTTGAATATATATCTATCTGGGATTGAATATCATATCTTTAGAAAAAGAAAGATAAGTTAAACATCATCGACAGTCGACACACTTCCACCCCCTCCCCTACTCCACGAAAGAAAAAAAACCAGATATGAAGGGTTAGAAATTCAGTCGACTTGTATTGTGCAACTCCAATGTGTTCAACTTTGTTCGTTGATTTGATAGTTTTTAACTGTTCAATAAGACGAGCATTATAGCTTTCATAAGGATCTTAAACTAAAGATGTCGAAAAAAATATGGATCTCGTTCACTTGCTTCCCTCTTGATGCTCCTCTCTTTGGGAGTCACCCTATGCCGTTGAATACTTATAATGCTTGTGGGAATTTAATTAAAGGTCTTTATAGCATTTAATAATTTTTTTTATTAATGGTAGTTCATTTTTATAAAATTCTTGTAGTTTCATTGTAGCACAATTAACATAAGAATTGCTGTTCTTCGTAAAATGAATGTGTATGTGTAACTTTCCTTGGTATAGTCCCCATTGCAGAAAAAATAGTTCTTCTACATAATTAAAAATGCCCTTTAAAGAAAAGACTTTTGAAGGGATTTTGGAGTTATGCCTTCAAATTGTTTATCAAAACTGAGCAAGCTCCAAGTGTAAATTTTACTAAAAAATCCTTGATAAGAATTGAGACTCTGTGTTTTATTCGTAACTCTGGTGCTTGTTGAGCATTTTTGTTTGGGAATTGTTTTGGTCCAGAATGAAAATTGCTCTTTCCTTTGAAATTTGAAACCGAGCAATTAGTCCAAACAGTTGTAAAATCTGTTTAACTTAGTTTATGTTTGGCAAGTGATTAAATTAAAATTTGTGAGTCCTAAAAATGTATAGATAAGTGGGTAGTAGTTACTTACAAAATGTGTGGATAAAAAGTTATGTTTGACTAGCTTGGATTATAATTTAGTCACTTTCCAATCTTGCACTTAGTTAATGGAACATTCACAATATTGCTGGTATAGGGTGTGTTTGATGAATATTATTGAGGAAAAAATGTATTTTAAATAGTGATATGATGGGAAATATGTGGTTAAAAAGTAATGAAAAATTATTGATGTGATGAAAAATATTTTATTGAAAAATGTGTGACTGAAAATGAGTTTTGAAAAAATGTATTTTAAAAGAATGTGTGTCAAACAGGGGCATAAATGCATTTTATGACTAGGGAATTAGTTGGAGAAGAACATATGTTCTACCTAGTGTGCCCAAACTAGAATTGCTAGGCTAATTTACTGGTTTTCATGCCACTTTTTTCTTCCCTTTGCTGCCTCCTTTTTTTTTTATTTTTTGTGAAAGAGCAGTCTAGAAATATAGAATCATGTACAAAGAACTCAACGTGCTTTACTCTTCTCTCCAGGAGCTGCCGGAGGGAAGCTGGTATTGCCCACAATGTCGTTGCTTGATTTGTCGGGCTGTGGTCAATGCTAAAGAGGCTTCACAGTCTCATAGCTCTTTTAAATGCTCGCAGTGCGAGTTCAAATGTAATTTTCCTGACTCTGAGGGACTGTTTTGTCAGATTTCGTGCAACACACGTGCATGAAAAATAGGCTAGTGCTTGGTTTAATCCACCTTTCAATATCTATGAGATATAAGCGAGATATAAGCGAATTTTTCTTTACCTGTTTATGTTTTAGTTGATAATACTTATTTGTGCTTTGCTTCTTGCTTAGTGCACTCTCTGTGTCTGTGCGGAGGGAGCAAGGATTACTAAATCATTTTTAATGCTTGCAAACAGATCATGAGATGTGCATGCAAGGGAAGGGCTTGAAAATTGAAATTGCCTCAGATAACTGGTTCTGTGGAGAATACTGTCGGGAGGTAAATCATTGGCTTTCTTTATAATCAGTTCAGTTGATTAATATCTACTAAGCTTGTCAAGTAAAATATATTGCATATAGTGAGTGAAGGAAATGAGTCAAATATAGTTTCTTCACGTGGCTTCCCTCTAATATGAAATGAATGGCTTTCTTTTCTTTACTTGTTTACTAATTTGATACAGTATCCAGTCAGTCATGAATTATATGCAATGCATACATCTTAAGATTGAATGAAAATATTTGGTATTAAATACATTGCCGGTAGTTCCACTTAGCGGGATAGTACACAGACATGCTTAAATATAAGTTCTGAATAGAATTTGGTGATTTGATCTGAAGAATCCTCTCTCAATTTCTTGTTGCCATGTTTTTTTGGTGACACAGACTGGTATGGTAAATGTTTGCCTTTAAGTTATTTCTTTATGAATTGTTGGGAATTTATAGTTTTCTCAAATGAGTTTTAGTTCTCTACACCTAGGTACACTTGAGTTTTCTGCTGGATGGTTGAAAACACTGTGATTCTGTGTTTTACACATAAGATCAGCAAAGTAGCCATTCATGTTTAAGAGTTGGTAATAAGCCAGTATTGCTAGACCCTGCCAGCGGTAAATAGATTACTAGTGATATTTGTGGACTGAATTGAAGAGGCTGCAGCTAGGATCGAGTCCATGCATAAAAATCTTGCAAAAACTTCTTAGAGAGATTAGTTTCCTATAAATTTGTTTTCCCTACATAAACTCACCTTGAGGATCAAAAAACATATTGTCTGAGTGGAAATGTATACATGATAAAATGTAATGATTTTCTCATGTTGTCCCTATGGGAGTATAGCATTCAGGAACGGATCAGTCTAAATCTCTGTTGTTGTTGAAGGCAGGCAATGATATTGTTTCAGGGAAATGATGTTGGTTTTGCAAGGTGTAATATATGACACCGTATTAAGCCACTATTTGGAAAATATGTAAATGATATATAAATAGAAATAATAGCAGGTCCCATGAAATGTGTGTATAATAACGAATAGTAGTTATGAATGTGTGGTTGTAATTAATGTTTGACTTTGATTAAATTTATAAACCAATTTATAAGTTGTATCCATGTGAAGGTTAATACATTTTAGGTAATTAACCCTTTGACATCAATTTTCTCACTTTTTGTCAGATGTAACCATGAAAAGCAATAAAATTGAACTTGTTCCTCTTTTTAGAATTTGTTTTCGAAATGAGGACGCATTATGAAGAAGTTAAAGCATGTGATTGTTCTTATTTTCATCACTGCTGCTTATTTGGAAGTTTCATTTATTGAAGTATTATTTCAGCATCTGTAATATTCTGATTCTGTCTTCTTTTTAATTCCCTGCGCAGGTATACTCAGGTCTTCGATCTCGCATTGGGTTGATAAATCATCTTTCTGATGGCTACTCTTGGACACTTCTTCAGTGTATTAATGGCGAGCAGAAAGTTCATTCTGATGAGTGCCGTGTTGCTTTGAAGGCAGAATGCAACTCAAAGCTTGCTGTTGCAATCACGATTTTGGAGGAATGCTTTCTTCCGATGGTGGACCCAAAAACGGGCATAAACATGATACCTCAAGTCATGTACAACTGGGGGTACTACTGTTATAAAACATCCTCTTGTTTTCTACAACTATACATGCTTTTTTCTTCTAGCACTTGTGGCACCATCCTATGTTGTTCATATTTATGGGTATAGATTCAGTAGGTGAGCAATCACATGGAACTATTTTGATGTTTGTGGAAATCAACTCTTACGGTCGACTTTCATCCGTTTGTCCAATTGTTAATTCCTCTTCAGCTGTAAAGCATGGCTGTATCTAGAAAGAACTGCAAGTTCAAGCAGGCCTCTGTTTCCCCTTCAGATATTACTTTATGTTCTCCAGAATTTAGTTCATGTCATCTATTGACGTTTGTTGGTTTTATTTTTCGTTAAACTGATTCCTTTATGTAGGATGGCTAAATCTGAACTATGTAAAGTAAACTCAATCTCTTTGATGATCTTCTTTTAAACTGGATACCCCTATCAATAGGTTTTCATCAAGCTAAATATTCTGAGTTGGTGTAAGACTGCTAAATTGTTCTATAAAACCTTATATTTATGTTAGCATCTCATCTAAAAGTTTAAGCAGTAAGAGAGGGATCACATGTATTCATCCGAATCTTGACTTCAACACTTTAAATAGCAAAAATTGAACATTTTCATGAAGATCGTGGAGTGTTGTAGGCATTTGTGAGAAGTTATTAACTGGCGTATTGATGCATCTGAAAATGAAAGCAATCACCTGGTTTCGCTGGTGGGGGTGTTGTGGAGCCTACTTTGCCATTGTCATTGGATACTTTTGTTCGTTCTTGTTTTCTTTGTTTGACAAATTTGCCTTCTGCAAAACCAGCGGCTGGGCTTTACAACCTTATATTGTACAATTTAACCACTATTGCTAGTTTTACCACAACACAGGCAATTATTGTTCTTGCTATTTAATAGTCTGACCATTGCCTATAATCTATATTCCGACGTGTTACATGATGTGCATGTATATGTTTGCAGAGCTTTAGGATGTGCTTATTGCTTGTAATAGATGCTAGTAAACCTGTATACTTGAACTAAATTAAGCACAGTTTGAGAATTGTATTGTAGTATTTCCTTCCTTCGGACGTACTTCAGATTTTTCTCTCTCAACTATGTGTAGCTATTTTGAGTTCACTTCATTTTTCTCTGATAGTAACTAATTTTCGAACTGAAAACAATGACCCTGTGTTTCTTTCAGATCAGAATTAGCACGTCTGGACTATAGTGGGTTCTATACTGTGGTTTTGGAGAAAAATGACATCATGTTGTCTGTAGCGTCCATCAGGTAAATTATGATGTGTGATTTGTTTTCGCTTATACAATATACTGTCTTTTAGCACCTTTGAGCGTGGTATCATCTCATCTCAAAGTTTATCTAGAAGACTGTTTCATTCTTACATCTCATATCACTTGCTTCTTGCTGCTCTGTCCTAGTGGCTGTTGAAGATACGTTCTAACTTTTTTCAGTCACAAAAATCTAAAGCACATATTGGCCAAAGCTAACTTTATTCTCATGCATTTCTTTTTCATCGTCGACTTGAAACCTATTTTCTTGCGTGGAAATTAGGAAGCACTTCTACATTCTTGCATGCTGTGTTAGCTGCCAAGGTTGACACCAGACATGAAGGCTACCGTCATGGCTAATTAATTCGACAAATATGTTCTATAGATCTATTTTCAACTGGTATAAAATTTCATACATACACGTGGGGTTTTAGGGGAGAAAATATTACTGAAGATTCAAGATGAGTAGTCTTTGTGATATATTTGATTGTTAAGCCCCTTACTGACACATCTTGGTTCCTTTTGAAACCATATAGCAGTTTAGTTTTATTTATTCACTTAGGTGAACACTGTAGACGTCTTATTTATTTTTATTTTACATTTTATCCATTATCGCTTTTCCAATTATTATTTGTTCTTTTATCCAATCCTAAGTAATTCTTCAATATTTTTTCAATTCGATAGTTATTCTGTTGTTTGTTACATGTAACTTGGCAGTATTTTTTGTAATGTGACATATGACTCGATGCAGAATCCACGGGGTTACTGTAGCAGAGCTGCCTTTAGTTGCTACTTGCAGCAATTATCGTCGACGGGGACTGTGTCGGCTCCTTATTAATTCTATAGAAGAGGTAATTTATCTATTTGGACCATAAGCATTCGTCATGCAACACGTGTGAGCCACTATGATTGTTTACTAATTTTTATGTTGTGCGCACGCTTGTGTCTAAACAAAATGTCGGGTGCATAGTCTGCACCATATTAAGTGGTTGATGATTTATATTTTTGCAACAACTGTCCTGGGAATAAAATATAAACGAAAAGCTCGACTGAACTGGAACGAAGCAAATTTGCAAATGTGCCTGGAATTCAGAAAAGGAAACTTAGGGTTGCCTGGTTGAAAGCAGATAGCAAAGTATGATAGCAAGAAGTTGATCTTCTTCTGGGGCACTCACCATGTGATTAGGGAGAATTTTTCGGTTGGAAAATTTTTCTTATATACTGGGTTTCTTAGATACTCGTGTATCTTAGATCTCAGTAATTTGGAGCGTTTCTTAATTGTGGTGAAGTACCCCAAGAGTGATGTTTCATGATTTTCTCCATCCCTTGGAATCTGTTTTCTTAAACTTGCTCTCTTTACGCTTTTAACGTTTGTGCATATGTTCTGATTGAGTTTTATTGTGTTTCTGGGTCTACTGCTTCTGGTATGCATATTAGTAATTTCAGTTCAATTGTGGCTTTAGATGTTAAAGTCTTTGAGGGTCGAGAAGCTTGTTGTATCTGCCATTCCCAGTGTAGTGGAGACATGGACAAAGTGTTTTGGCTTTGAACCCCTGGAAGATGACGAGAGACAAAGTTTGAGCGAAATCAACCTCATGGTGTTTCCCGGATCCGTATGGCTGAAGAAGCCTTTGTATCAAGAAAATGGTGAGGATTCTGTTTTTGAGATTTTCTCATCCTTGTTTAAATGTTTGGCTGTGTTTCGAAGTAAGAAAAATGTAACAACAAACATGCTCTTTCTTGTAGCATTAAGTAATAATTTTCGTGCATCAGGACCAAATGAAACTTCAACTTCTGGAGCAAATGATCCCAGAGAAATGGAAACTCTTGAGGAAGGATTTTCAACCACGCAGTCTGTTCAAGAAGCCAATACTGAAACGGGAACCATATTTCGTGACTTGGAGAATTCTCAATCACTTAAAAAACAAGACACCGTGATTTCATCTGATGAACAAGAGCATAGACGATCATCCAATCATGAATTTTTTGTTCAAGAAGCTCATACTAAGACAGGATCTGGATGTGCTGTCTCTGATAATATGCAATCACATGAAAAGCAAGACCCTGTCATTTCATATGACGAACAAGAGCTTAGACTATTATCCAATCATGGATTTTATGTTCAAGAAGCCCATATTGAGACAGGATCTGGACATGCTCGCTCTGAGAATTTGCAATCAGATGAAAAACATGACCTTGGCATTTCCTCTGATGAACAAGAGGGGAGACAACTATGGAATCACGATCTTTCTGTTCAAGAAGTCGAGATTCAGACAGAAAACAGAAATGGTAATTTTTTTTGCAATCCAGTGTAAAGCAAGATTGTTGCAGAACTAAAAATGTTCCACTAATGAAGTGCTTTTGTTTTCAGGAGGTAGCCAACTTGAAGTAGTTTCTTGTACAGAGGACAATGAGATGTATACCGAGACTCACTTTGAGAATATGCAATCACATGGAAAGCAAGACCCTGACATTTCATCTGATGAACAGGAAGGCAGACGACTATGCGATCATCATCTGTCTGTTCAAGAAACCAGGACCAAGACAAACCAGAAACGATGACTATATTTCATTCAATTGAAAATCAAGATTAATCCAACTTTTTCCACTAACAAAGTGCCAACTTGAAGTAATTGCTTGTACAGAGGCTAAGGACATGTACACCTGGACGGAGAAGCAATTATTTGTAAATGTGGAAAGCAGTGTATTTGATAGACAAGTATATTCCACTCGGATTAATGATTTCTTGAATGGCAGTTCAAAATTAGTTTTTTTATTCGTCTTATTACAAACAAGTTTTCTTCTGTTAGAATTTACTGATTTCTTCTACTTGACCCCCCTCCCTTGCTTGCTTTCTTTTAATACCTATTTGACTTGTTTTGTCAGCTTTGATGCACTTCCTTGGCATTAGTTCTTGGATTCCCAACTTACGAGGTCAACCACGGAGTAGAATCCTGGAATGTTGGTTAGTGTTTTTATATGTATCTGATGTGAAATTATACCATTTAACGTGCACTAACAAGATTGGTTCAATTTTTAAATCAATTTTGGAATCTCTTGTTTGCTCTTTGATTTGACGGATTTAATGGCTCGCCCGAGTATTATGAGCTCTGATTTTGGGTTTTACCTTAAAAAAAGCTTAAGAAGAGTAGTCTAATTCTTATGCTATTGGTTAGTGTGCTTATATATGACTCTAGACGGCAACACTATAATTGCTGGATCGACACTTATAAAAACAAGAATTACAAGAGATTTTTTTAATAAAATATTATGTCGATTTTGCCTAACAGAATCTGAAAAAAAGAAGCTTCAATTTCAAAAATCTCATTTAAAAATCTCAATCCAGCGGGTTTATGATATATTCCTTTTTCACTTCTTTAAAGTTTTTGATCTTCTATCCTCGTTGAACTTGGGATAGGTCTGGTACTGCTAGTAGTGGAGAGGTGGCTTTTGATGGGAGGAAACAAAAAAAAGTACAAAGTGATAGGCCTCGCAGGCATACCAACCGGTTTTGGGCCAGCAGGCCTTGCAGAAGACTTGGTTTGCTTATGATCATAGTGCCTTCCATGATAGCGATTAAAGTCTTTGCATGATTCACTTTTCCGTGCCAGTATAATACGAGAGATATTTGTGACCCCGTACAGTCTTACATGGTACTAATGAGGAGTCACCACCTCATTGGCCTCACCTCATTGGGTGAGGCAGGGCCATCTGATGAGGTGGCGGCTCCTCATTAGACGGCCGCACCAAGTAGCACGGTGCGACCGTTCTATCCAAGTGTTTCTCGTATAACACACACGAAAAATCTTAAAAAAAAAAGTTGTGTATTGATTTATGGAAATATTTGGTTTGTTTGTTTTATTTGATTGGCAATGATTAGATTTTTTTTTTCCTGTATCAATGGTATATACATAACTGATTTCTGTATTGCTTAGATATTTTCACTGTGTTTTTTAGAATAATTATATTTTTGTACGAAGTGAAGAAGAGTAACTTTAACATCTACCACCTCTCTTAGTACACATTTTATTTATTTTAGTCTATTGCCATCCTCAAAAATTACATGGCATGCAAGTGGCGGAGGGGCCCATATTGGTCAACCAGGCATCAATTAATTATGTTAATTGGATTGGATCGAACGAATCAAGTAACCTCATTTGGGCCTTAGGCTTGGGCCCTTTTCGTTAGCCCTATGGCCTCTCTCTCTCTCTCTCTCTATATATATATATATATATATATATATATATATGTGATGAGAATTTTGACTGCTGTTCATAATACTATCATGAGCTCGCGACCTTCCGCGAACCTACGCCACTATCTACAAACATTTAAGGTGAAGCCTTATACTCAAATATGTAACTTCAATGTTTTGAAATATTTAAAAAGATTGCTCAGATGTGTAGACCGGGAATAAGAACTTTGCAAATGTACGATACTAAATTATTGTCAAAAAGGGGTATGAATAAACTATAGACCATGATGGACGTAAATAAATCATCGAGGGGATGGAATTAAACTCATAAGTGTGTCACATTCGAGAGTAACCCAACCTTCGTGAGGGGATGGAATTAAACTCATAAGTGTGTCACATTCGAGAGTAACCCAACCTTCGTGATTGGAGATTCAATAAAGAAGGCTCAATACGGTAAAAACAACTCGCTCTATGTGACTCGTAATAATACTATATTATTTTATTTCATTGCTTTTCACTTCTTAATTCCTATTGTTTGTGAAATCCAAGATGAAACGGGCCTTAAAACAAAATGCCAAATGCCAAAAATTGAAAACAATCAAATTTTATTTCAATAACCAAATGAATCTGAAAATCTTATTTAAATGATTCAGAGTATAATCATAAATTGAGTTAATTATAGAAACTTTAGAAGAATAACAAAATAACTTCTGATGCAATAATTCTTTAATAGTTTCAGATAAAACTATACTATGTGCATTTTAGTACCTAAATCAAAAGGGATGGACACGAAGACCCAACATTTTGTCCCTTTTTGAAACTTGTCTCAAATCTAGGTGTGATGGCGGAAAACTGACCCACTGACTGCGAATTGACTAGGTTTTTATTCTATATTAGCTCTTCCCTTAGGTTCTGTGGCTCGGGTAAAAAGAGCTCTGTGCTAGTGTAAAAAAAGAACGTCATCTATCTATCTGAAAACTTTATTCCTCTGGTATCCTATTAATAGGCTTTACCCCGATAGGATTTGTATCGGTATATCGTTATGATAAATTTGCTTGTGCATCTTGTCTTGGGTACAATACACTTATAGTCCAGTCCAGTGACAATATCAATTTCTTTATTGGTTTCTGAGTCCGTGGTCAACAGCCCAACCATCTTCATGGCAAAAAAATAACTGCAATTTTAGGCATTCGGACAACCGAGCAAGGGCATCAAGCCCATTATCTAGATTCTCAACATTAATCAAAGAGTTGATGTGGTGTTGCTCGACAATTTTTTGACATCAATAGAAAAGACAGAATAAGGGAGAGAGAAGAAAACATATATGCCGACCAACTTTGCATTAACATTTCTAGGCCGTGTTGAACAAGTTTGAGAGAGTTGGGCCAGAAGGCGTGTTGGAGAAATCAATGAGTAGGGGTTGAGTTAACTCAGCACATTAACTTGGAATTATCTTAATATGGGTAAAATAGATTTCTTTCAAATGATAATTTTTAAGTAACATTTCTGGAAAGCTTATATTTTTAAAATTGGATTGACTAGAAAATGGCTACTCGAAAAATAGTCTGAACCGATTAATATAAATGAAAAGTTAGATAAACGAACGAGTCAAAGATCATTTGAACCAATTGCCGATCAAATAAGTCGGGTTTGAGCATAAACCCGAACCGGTTTTACTAAATTCCCGAAAATAATCGCGGGGACAAATTTCATAAAATTTTAATTAAAAGGTCAAAATCTAAAAATTGCAAGGAATTTTTTTGAAAACTTTTAAAAAAACCCTTAAAATAACATATTTTAAGTTTATTGTGAGGGCACTGCCCCCATGGTAAATCCGCCACTGCTTCAAAGAGAAATTGAGTAATATTGAAGCTTAATGATAAGACCAGACTGGTTCTACTTTAACACGAATCAATTTTGCTTATTAAAATCAAGAAAAACAGATTCCAATATGTTATTGTTAGCGAGAATCAATATATCCGATTCACCTTACTTTTATTTTTATATATATATATCACATGGTATGGCATTAAGTATATTGGGTTAAGCCTATTCAAGATTATAGCAGTACAAGTAAGATTTTGGTCATTTACATCTTTTTTTGAAGTTAAAACGTGAACTTGCCTTCCCAAATTGCCAAACGTTCAGCAAAGAAGGGTGAAAGAAAACCTAGAACCGACTTCGCAAAGTCAACACAACTTTACAAATCATTTGCTAATTTAAGTTTTTTTTTCTTTATATTGTTATAGAATCGGAACCAAATTGGAACAACAAGAGTTCCTTTTTATTTCAATCTTTATTAGACAATTGTGTGATTAAAGAGACAAACATTGATGTATTTTTGAATTGAGCCAACATACACAAGGAGACTTTTTTGATACTAAGAGGAAAAAGAAACAAAAAATACTAATGAGATCGTACTAAATGATATACAAATTAGAGGAAATTAATATATAATACTAGACTAGACTGATAACTAAAGATAAAACATCGACTCATACATGATCAAATAGAGCTTCAGTCAACACAGTCGTAGAATCTCCATTCAGGCCCACTTCTATTCCTAACTCCTAAGAGATTATCATTCTACTCAAGAGGACGGAGGCCATTTTCCGGACATTGGTTGCACCGGTCTCTCCACGTAAGTGTCCTCATTGTCATGATATATAGAACAAGAGTTGTAGAGGTCTATAAGAAATATTAAATAATTCTATCGAACTTGTATACACTAAGCTAAATAATTAAAATTAAGTGCTCTTAGTAACCATAAAAACCTTTATTTTGACTGTTAATAATAATAATAAAAAAAACATTTCTTTTGTAATTGGAAATTCAAGCCGTATTGCGTAAGATTAAACCGTTTAGGATTTACGTTTAAATTTTTGCAAACTTCAAGCTACATTTATTTTCTTAAGAAAATCTTCACATTCTACTAGAAAATATGGGTCTATTGATGGACAATGAAGTCTTTAGAAGATTATTTCTTTTGGATTATTAGAAGAATGCAACTTTCTGTTGTGGAAAAACTTCCAAAATTTCCACAACAAAGATAAATAAAAATCTCTTCATCCAATGGAGTAATTTTTCTAGTCTTGTAGTCAAGCAAAGTTTGTTTTATTTATGTAAAAATTGGAGTCCATAATGGTGT
>CAIGRL010272791.1:0-13274 GCA_903798325.1 Fraxinus xanthoxyloides | reverse complement strand
GGATGTTAGCAAAATCAGAAGAACGAGAGGCTCCGATTAGTTAAGAAAACTGTATTCCGAATTTTAAATAGTTTCCATGTTCTTCAAAACTATTTGTATTTTCATTAACTTAAATTTGATATTAAATTTCAAAAGGGAAATTACTATAGAATAATTTTTTAAATGGTGCTGCGAATTGCCCAAAGGTACGGCCTGCCATGGATACAAGGATATTAGATAGAGATCCGATGGCGGGGGGCATGGAATGGTTGTGTGGGGTATAGGAGATCCATGACAAAACTATATGTGATCCGTAAAGGAATTCAATGTCAACGTTTAGATAAGATAGTTCGAGATGGTATTAGAAGATACGCTTGTCTTAAGTTTAAGCCTTGTAAGTACTTATTTATGAAAATATATATGAGAGAAAGCTTTCGGTAAATGAACAATCTCAATCTGTGGATGATAATCTTGTCAAAGATTGAACTTAAGTAAATAAATGTGTTCATCTTCTAACAACTTAAACCTACACTTCTAACAACTTAAACCTACACGAGGTGGTTCAAAAGTTGTAACCTATTCATGGAGCTTTTATTATTGTTGTCTTCTCTATTGATCAAAGTGCACATCATACTTTACTTTTGAGTTGGTTTTTCCTTTTTTTTTTTAAAAAACAAAAATTCTAAGATTGCCCTTTCGTGGGCCGACAAGCTACTTCTCTAAAAATTAAGTGCAAATGAACCAAATCGAACAATGTAATATATGAATTGTCCTCCCCTAACCATGTAGGCATACATATAGCTACAATGACAAATGAAATCTTAGAATTATTCTGCTTGTACAGGTAATCTATACAAGTAGTTTCACATATGTCCGTTGATTTGAAACAATTCAACGGTCATTTATAAAACTACTTGTACAGATTATATGTACAAGTAGCAAAGCTCGAAATCTTGTATTTCTAATAAGCTCATGTTTAGTTTAACTAAAAAAAGCCATAAAAATGTATGTCAAAGTTAACAATTAAAGGATTAATGGCAAAGAATTTGTAGGATTAAACAAATCTTATGAAGATCACTAAAAGCAAAGTGAATCTTCAAATGAACAAGTGAAAAAAAAATGATTATGTAAATGGACAAAAATTTCTCTCAAGAATTGGATGAATAATCAATGTAAATTTGATGTGCACAACAAATATTTATAGGTTTCAACCATCCTACACGAAGTGGTTCAAAGCTCAAATCAAGAGGTGAAATGCTTCATCAATCAACCAGCAGAAGATTCGAAAAAACGATAGGCCATAACCATATGGTCGCATAGTTATAACATTGGCTGCCTCTGAATTTCTTAAACCGCATGCATAACTGCATAGGCCATTTTCATGGCATCATTTTCTTTTTTCATTTATCCATGATTCATCCATCCATGAATTTTGAACAACAAGATTCCAATAATTCCCCACTTGTTCAAAATAAATGTAATCACATAATCAAATATCGACACTTATGCATAAGAGTTAGATATATTTCGATTTAAATCTAACCATAGTGTAAATTTCATAAAGCATTACCGAAGTTCCAAGTAACTAGAATGCTTTGAACTAGTTATTTCTTTTGACAATATCGATGAAATCACATTCACAAGTGTTAAATTTTCACAAGTTCCTCTAACTCGCTTAGTGCTAATATGACCTTACACTTATCCTTTTTCTTTGAACTTTTAAAGAGAGACAACTCCGACTCTCTAATGAGACGACACCACCTCGAAGTTCACATAGGTAAATTTCTTCCAGTAACAACCAACACTATTTACCAAATATAAGGTTTAATAAATTTAATAGTGTTGAAATCCATCCACTTATCGAATGATTTTTTGTTACCATTTAAACCTAAATATACTTGTTTAGTATATTTTTGGTAGAGTTGCTATTATTGGTGGATTTAATTAATAAGTTTCAAACCCATCCTACTTGATTCCAATCTTACTAACTCTCTCATGAGAGTTTTAGTAAACAGAACAGCTAAGTTCTTATTAGACTTAGCATGTGTAAGAGAAATTATTTCATGTTTTTTTAATTTTCTTACAGACTTGTGTCTTAAACTCATGTGTCAACACTTTCCATTATATAGTTCGCTATGTGCTTGAGCAAGAGTAGCTTAACTATCACACAAGATAAAATATTGAAGGAATATCCTTTATGTCTAAAGATATTTCATATAACAAATCTTTTAACCACTCAACTTCTTTTTCAGTTTCGGTTAGTGATACAAATTTCGACTCCAATGTTGAGTAAGTAATAGAAGTTTGTTTTTTAGACTTCCAAGAAACTGCACATCCTCCAAGAGTAAATACACAACATGAAGTGGACTTATTTTCTTGTGCACTTGATATCCTTCCAAGATTTTAGGGAACTTTGTATATTGTAGTCCAAGATTTTGGTTTTCTTTAAATAACCAAGAACACTACTGATGGCCTTCCAATGTTCAAAACTTGGATTGCTAGTAAATCTACTTAGTTTACTCACGGCAAATGCTACATCAGGTCTTGTACATTGCGCTGCGTACATAAAACTTTCAATTACACTTGCATATTCTATTTGAGTTGTTGCTCTACCATCGTTCTTTATCAATTTGGTACTTAGATTTAACAGGGTATTAGCCTCTTTAATGTTCAATTGTTTGAACTTATTTATCACATTTTCAATATACTGTGATTGGCTCAATGTAAAACCCCACACTATCATTTTTAACTTTGATAACAAGAATATTATCTACTTGTCCAAGATCTTTTCATTTTGAACATGGAGGATAGAAACCTCTTCGTTTCTTTGATGCCGTCTATATTGTTGCTAATGATCAACATATCATCAACATATAGATATACTAATGTGATTATATTATCACTTACTTTAGTATATAGACATTTATCTACCGAATTATGATTAAAACCATTTGACATTATTTTAAAAGTCGGATTTCTTGTGCCACTTTTTAGGGGCTTGTTTTAATCCATATAAGAAATTGATTAGTTTGCACACCTTATGGAACAAACCCTGCTTGCAGTTTCATATACACATCATCTTCAAGATCTCCATTTAAGAATGTCATCTTTACATCTATTTGATAAACATGTAAGCCATAAATAGATGCTAGTACAAACAAGATCATTATCGAGGTTTTACTAGCCATGGGTGCATATGAGTCAAAATAATATATTCTTTCCTTCTGACAATACCATTTAGCTACTAATCTAGCTCTATAGATATTGAGTGTTCCATTGGAATTATATCCAATGGATTTAAAACCCTCTGGTAAATCAACTATTTCTCAAGTGTTATTTAAAATAATAGAATCAATTTTATTATTTATCGTCTCTTTCCAAAATATGCAATCTCTGTAAGACATTGCTTCATTATAAGTTTTAGGATCACTTTCGACTTGAAAAACATCATTCCTATCTCCTTCCACTAAGTAGAAAGAAATAATTTGGGAATCTAATTCATCCAATTCTAGATCTTTTTCTTTTCTAACTATTTTACTTCTTCGAGGTTTACTTTCAAAATCTCTTGTAGATGTCTCTTCTTGTGAGTTTTTAGAAGTCAGAATGTCTAAATAAGTTTCATTTTGAAATTTCTTATTGGCAATACATTCTCAAAAAACTTCACATCCTTTGATCCTATTATAACATTTGATTCTAAATTTAGTAGCCTATAGGCTTTGCTATTTAAAGAATATCCCACAATGACACATTTAATGCCTCTAGGACCTAATTTAGTTCTTTTAGGATCCATATTCTTGTAATAAGCTAGACACTCCTACATTTTGAAATAATTAATATTTGGTTTCCTACCTTTTCATATTTCATATGGGGAAACCTTATTCTTTGCAAAAGAATAATATTTACTATATGACAACCACTAAGTAAAGCTTCACCCATAAGTTATATTGTGATTCAAAATTCAATAAAATGGCATTTATCATTTCTAAGAATGGCATATTCTTTCTTTCTACTAGACCATTTTGTTTTGGTGTTCGTGGTTCAGAACATTGATGTATTATTCCATTTTGTTCACAAAACATATTGCATTTATTAGAAAAATATTCTCCACCTCTATCGCTTCTTAGAGTTTTTAGTTTCCTTCCTAATTGATTTTCGACTTCAATTTTATACATTTTAAAGGCACTAAAAGCTTCATCTTTATGCTTTAACAAATATACATAAGTATACCTAGCAGGGTAGGACCTGTGTTTTGCGGGACTTGAAGCGAACTTTAAGATTTGGGCTCCTCAGTCTACCTGATTTATTAGTTCCATGAGAATTCGATGTACCTCTCTATCGGCTCCAATTTGAGCATCAAACCTAGAACTACCAATTGCATCAACCTCATCAATGAAAAATAATTGCAGGGGCATTTTCTTTTGCAAGCTGGAAAACATCACGAACCATTCGAGGGCCCTATACATATTGTCAAAATAGAAAAAATTCGTGTAAATTCAAGAATAAAAGAAAGTATAAGCCATAAGGTAAAGGCACAGTAATTTGAGTCACCAAATACCCATAAACAGTATCACCTAATCTATCCATGAAATTTCAGTGTAAAGGTATTAAAAACTTCCAATATACTCTCAATAGTATTACATCTCGAAAAAAGAGGTAATGGGTAGAGAACAATTTCACCATTTCTCAACGGTCAAAACCCACAAAAGTTTATAATTAAGATCATAAAAGGCGGGCTAGCTTACTGTCGTTTGGAAAACGAAAACCCAAAAGTAAAATTGTAAAATTAGATCAGAAAAATAGTCAGAAAATCAATGCTAGATATACAAACTCAGAATAGAAATTTACGTGGAATTTATGCCCGTGTGATTGGTTTCATAAATTAATAGAAAGAAAGAAAGAAAAATTGCAATACACAATGTAAAGGTTGGAGGAGTGCGGGCAAGGCCTCACGGTTCTCTATCGTGTGTCATTTGCTGGGGGTTAGTGAACGGGTGAAATGGAAGGCTGAAGTGAAGGGCTGAATGCTTAGGTTATAAAAAAAAATGGGCCCCTAAAAAAGTTGGGCCTGAGGCGGAGGCCTCTTGGGCTTTCCTCAAGTCTGGCCCTGATATCTAGAGCAATCATCAATGAATCAATGAATGTAATAAAATATCTATTACCACCTCTTGTTAGCATGTCATTCAATTCACAAACATCGGAATGAACAAGATCTAGTAAGTTTGTTGATCTTACTACACTACAAAATGGTTTTTTTAATCATCTTTGATTTAACACATGTTTTACATTTTTCTAAGTATCAAATTCACATTTAATCATTATTTCCATAGTGCTAACTCTTAAGTGTCCTAATCTACCATGATATAAATTAAATGAATCAATAACATATGCAAATGATTTATTTTTATTATTAGAACCATGCTTAAAAGTATAAAGTTTGACCATTCTTTTAGTAGAATAGTCTTTTCCAACGAAATACTCATTATGGGTTAGTACTAGTTTTTCATATTCAAAGAACAAATTTAACTCCAAGTTTTCCCAACAGGACTCCACTTACTAGGTTTCTATTCATTTCTGGTACATGAAGAATAATTGTCAAAGTGATCTTCTTTCCTTTGGATTGCATTGATTTGACTCACCGCAGCAATAATCTCATCAATTGAATTTACTTGTCATTTCTTCTTTTGTTGTTTCTTATGCATGCAATCTCTTGCATAGTGTCCTGGTTTTTCACAAACAAAGCAAGATCACTTGGATCTGTTTTTTAACTTTCCTTTATCCTTTTTGAGACCACAAGTTTCCCTTTCTTCTTGTACTTGTTGGAGTTCTCCACATTGTCCATGACATTGGCTTTTCAAAAACCATCATAAGAACTTTCAGTTTTATCATTGCCCTTGATTTTGCCTCTATACAAAGATGTTTTTGAATTTGTTCTAAAGAGAAGTCTTCGAAGTTGTGAAGAATCTTCTTCCTATATCCTTTCCAAATCTCCGGAAGTTTAGACATAGTAGCTCCCACTTGGAAAGATTCGGGAAGATCGATTTTCACCGCTTTCAATTTGTTGACAATGATTTGCAATTCATGTACTTGAGACAATAAAGGAATATTATCAAGCATTTTGAAATTGAAATATTTAGAAACTAAAAATTTCTTGGTACCTTCCTTCTCGGCATTATATTTGTTTTCAAGTGCATTATAGATTTTCTTTGCCGAGTGGTGTTGGTGTAAAGATCATATAATCGATCCGAAAGAACATTTAGAATGTGACAGCGAATATCAATTCATCATCTTGCCTTTTCTTTCTTTGTGCATGAACTTCATCGATATCTTCTTTGGTTGCATCGGCATTTGGTTCCAAGTTTGGATCAAGTACATAGAAGACTTTTAACGTCATTAGTAGGAATTTGAGTTTTTCTTGTCATCTTGTGAAGTTTGATCCATGAAATCTATCCAAGCACACCAAATCTTGATTCATCAACTTAATGGTAGCAAGTGTAGTTTCTTTTCCCATTGCAGTAAAATAAGTTTATCATTTGAGAATATTATAAAAAAAATAGATATAACAATTGGAGAAAAAACTAAGAAAAATAAAATGATGAATATAAATCCGGTAAAGCCTTAAACACGAAGATTAAATCATTGTCCTCAAACGATATTTATCTCATCTACAATGGTTTTAAGGATTTAATGACAAATAGTTTGTAGGATTAAACAAATCTTATGAAGATCACCAAAAGTAGAGTCAATTTTCAAAGGAACAAGTGAAAAAAAATGATTATGTAAATGGACAAAAATTTCTCTCAAAAATTGGATGAATAATAAATGTAAAATTTGTTGTGCAAAACAAATATTTATAGGTTTCAACCATCTCACACGAAATGGTTCTAAACTCAAATCAAGAGGTGCAATGCTTTATCAATCAACCACCAGAAAATTCGAAAAAAAACCCACCCAACAGTCACATTAGCCTATGCGGTCATATGGTTGCGTCTGAGTTTTCTGATCGCACCTATGTGCCCGCATGCATAAACGCATAGGCCATTTTCATGGCTTTATTTTCCTTTATCATTCATCCATGATTCATCCATTCATGAATTTTGAACAACAAGATTCCAACAATATGCATACTTAATAAATTACCTTTGCTACCACATTAACAATTACGAATGTTTTTTACAATATTTCCTTTGGTCAGCCTTTATATTGAACGAACGTTAGCAAAATCAGAAGAACAAGAGACTGCGATTAGTCAAGAGAACTGCATTTCAAATTTTTTAAATAGTTTCCATGTGCTTCAAAACTATTTGGATTTTCAATGACTTAAATCTGATATTCAATTTTAAAATGAAAGTTACTATATAATAATTCTCTTAACAGAGTGCTTGTAAAATATTGAAAACTCGAAAGGACAAAATTGTGTCTTATAACAATAATAGTTTGTACCATCAATGTGATATTAATACATCATAAATATCCTTTAATGAATAACAAGCTCATTATAATTGTTTTATAGATATCAAGACAACTACTTCTTCCAATTATTTTGATGGATCAAATAAGCCCACAAGTTTTGTACATTACACTAATTTGCATATTATTATGTGAAGCTTTCCCTGTAATTCCTAGGGGAAATGGCGGTTGAAAGGAAATATGAGGAGATGAAAAGAGGAACGAAATAGAATTGTAAAATATATATATATATATATATATATATTAAGTTTTATTAGCGTTTCAATTGAATCTTGAATGCCAATGCCAATGCCAATGCCAATCCATCATGAGAAAATAATTTGGAATAATATTTTTTCAATTTTAAATTTTATTAATAAGGCATTCATTTTATTTTTTTATTTTTTTTCAAAAATCAGATGATCATATGAATTGAATTAACATGTCACGTATATATTATGTCTCAATCAGAACATCATATTAAGTTACAATCACACAATTTATATGTTGCAATCATTTATTAGAAGGGATCATGGTCACACACCTGATTTTTGAACGTTTTTTACAACTGTTAATTTTGAAATTATATTTTTATATTATTGTTATAATTAAATTTTCACATTCATTATTCGTCCGCCTCCTCTTTATTCTTCTTAATCAATTAAAGCCTGAAAAATTACTGGAAAATATGGATTTAACGTTTCATTATAAAAAAATCAAGTGATTAAAAAAGTTATTCAAAAATCACGTACTAATTAAATTATTATTATGTAAAACATATATTTTAGTATATTAATATATTTATAGTATGACATATATTAATATATGCAGACAAATCTATGTATTTCATGTTTGAGAATCATCATTAGTCCAATTCAATCCAAAGACAAATAGTATAAGAGGAAAGAGAAAACTCGATGTCACTTTCAATTTCGGGAAATTTGGCCAAATAGGCGGGTTGGATAAAGTGTTTGGAGAAATGGCCTTTGACCAACATTAATAAAAAAGAAAAAGGAAAAAAATTAAATACATTTTAATTGATCAATCGACAAAATGATCCTTTAATTAATAGTAAAATATTCACTCCCTCATTTTCACCTCCTTCTTTCTTCTTCAAGTTCACCTTGAAACCATTTTCTCTAAATTTAAAACTAACGTCTACTTCTTCACCTCAATTTCTTGTGCATTTCAAGATTACAAAAATTTTCTTCTTCCATTCAAGTTTATTTCACACTACTTCAAACCTCTTTGTTACAGATTGGTATGGTAAAAATGTAATTTTTCCTTCAGTTTTTTTTTTTTCATTTTGAAGTGTGATTTTGTGCTTCAATTGGAGTAGAAATTACATGAAAAGTATAAAAAATAAATAAAAAGATAGATTATTTATGATTTCATAGTTTTTTTGTATAATTTTAGTTGAGTTTTTCTAACATTGATAAATTTTTTATACATTTGGCATTAGCTCATTAAGGATTGATAATTTTCGAACATTTGCTACAATATTATATATGTTGGTTGGATATTCTAATGTTTCAACATTGGCAGGCCATGGTTGATGTCGACAAAGAAGTTGGAGCTCATTCTATTTCTCTTTATTGATGTATTCGATCTTTTCAGATTTTAGTTTCTTTTATTCATTGTCTTTCTATTATTACTCATTTAAGAAGATTTATTTTAACGGGGTATATCAGGTGCTCATTGAATACGATCAAGTCAATGAAGTCCTTGGAATGTCTTGTTTGATTATGGCTCATTGGAAAAGTAATGATCAAAACATTAGGTTACGATAGTTTTTTCAGGGACGGTTCATATCCATGCAAAAGTCATAGAGTCGGGTTCTCGTCACGAGGTACGTTCATAATGGAACTTTTGGGAAGTCTTCAGGATTTGTGTCTCTATTAAAGTTCATTGTTGCTCAAATTTTATATAATCATTAGTTTAAGTGTGTAAGAACAAGGCATAGGAAGAAATAGAATAGAAGTGGAAGGAAAATTGATTGTTTCTTATATTTGTTAGAAAATATAAAATTACAAATATTATTTGAGTTAGATTATGTAAGTTGAATGTTTACAAGCTTCCATGATTACGATATAAGTGCCGTTATAGGACTTATAAGTTTCCATGAGAACGACATAAGTAACGTTACTGGACTTATAAGCATCCATGAGAACGAATTGATTGTAGTTATTAAAATGAAAATGTTCTTGAGAACAACACTAGTGTCATTTTCAACTTATAAGAGTCCAATATATCATTTCTATAGTTCTTTATCTCAAGTCCATTGCTTGAGGTCGTTGTGTCCGAAACAAATCAAAATATAGGAGAGAATAACAAAACAACACGTGTCATTACTTAGAAGAAAATTACCCTTGTGTCGTTCTATTTGTAAACACGATTATAAGCAGTAACTGAAATAAAAAGGTCTTGTGACGTTTTATCTATAAACACGAGAACAGTCATTATACCATTTTGAGATGAGAACGTCTATTAAAATGGTATAATTATTATTTATGTTTGTAAATGTGTTCATAAGAATGGTACTTGTGCCGTTACTAAGAAAAGAACGTCTATTATAACAATATAAGTGTCATTATATTTGTAAATATACTTCTCCATTAGAACGAGACTTGTGCTGTTATTGAATTGAAAATTTCTAAGAGAACGGTACAAGTGTCGTTTAGAGGATGAAGGTCCTTGATAATGGCACTTGTATCATTACAGAGATGAAAAGTTCTAAAAGAAGGATACAAGTATCGTCATCGAAATATAACTTTTCCGTGAGAACTGCACTTGTGCCGTTACTGTGAAGAAAATAACACTTGTGTTGTTCTGTCCATAAACACGATTATAAGCATACATGACCCATCCATGCCCCAAGAATCAATAAATTGAACTCATTTCAGTTGGAAGATGGACATGTCGTCTACAAAAGTTGAGAGATGTACTCATTAATTATATTTTTTAACGGATCTATACAATGACTTTTGATTTCACCAACTTGATATCATATAATCTATATATCTTTACCCATTCTTTGTCACATAATCAACCTTTCTGCCTTTATTAAATTAGGGGATCCAATGTAAGAGGCCGTTGCATTGAAAAAGAAACCTTTCTGCCTTTATTAAATTAGGGGATCCAATGTAAGAGGCCGTTGCATTGAAAAAGAAGTAAAATATTAGAGAAATCAATAAAATGGCACAAGGGCAGTTTAACAACATTTGTGCCGTTATGTCTATAAACACGAGTATAAGCAGTCACAGCCCATCCATGCCCCAAGAACCAATTAGTTGAACTCATTTTAATTGGAAGATGGACATTTCATTTACAAAAGTTGAGATATGTGCTTATTAATTAAATTTTCTAATAAATCAATTTAATGATTCGTTATTTCACCAACTAGATAGCATATAACCTATATATCTTCACCCATTCTTTATCACGTGGTCAACCTTGCTGACTTTCTTAACTTAGGAAATCCAATATATGAGGTCGTTGTGTTGGAAAAGAAACAAAATATTGGAGAAATCAACGAAACGACACAAAGGCTGTTTAACAACACTTCTGTCATTGTGTCTATAAACATGAATATATGTAGCCACAACCCATCTATACCTCGAGAACCAATAAGTTGAACTCATTTCAGTTACAAGATGTACATTCCCTTTACAAAAGTTGAGATATGTGCTCATTAATTATATTTTATTATAAATCAATATAATGACTTGTAATTTCACCAACTAGATATCATATATTCTATATATCGTCGCCCATTTTTTGTCACGTGATCAACCTTTTTGACTTTTTTAAATTAGGGGATCCAATGCATGAGGCCTTTGCATTGGAAAATAAACAAAATATTGGAGAAATCAACAGACCGACAAAAGGGCTGTTGAACAACACTTATGCAATTATGTCTATAAATACGAGTAAAAGCAGCCTGGTCCATCCATAGACCGAGAACTAATAAGATGAACTCATTTCAGTTGCAAGAGGGACATTTCGTTTACAAAAGTTGAGTTATGTTCTCATTAACTATGTTTCCTAATAACTCAATATAATGACTTGTGATTTCACCAACTAGATATCATATAATCTATATATCATCATCCATTCTTTGTCACGTGATCTACCTTTTTGACTTTTTAAAATAAAGGGATCCAATGTATGAGGCCTTTGCATTGGAAAGAAGTAAAATATTAGAGAAATCAACAGAACGGCACAAGGGCCGTTTAACAACACTCGTGTCATTCTGTCTATAAATATGAATACATGCAGCCACGACCCAGCCATGCCCCGAGAACCAATAAGTTGAACTCATTTCAGTTGCAAAATGGATATTTCGTTTACAAAAGTTGAGATATGTGCTCATTAATTATATTTTACAATGAATCAGTATAATGACTTGTGATTTCAGTAACTAGATATCATATAATTTATGTATCTTCAACCATTCTTTGTCACGTGATCAACCTTTTCTGTCTTTCCTAAATTAGGGGATCCAATTTATGAGGTCGTTACGTTGGAAAAGAAACAAAATATTGGAAAAATCAATAGATCAAAACAATGGCCATTTAACAACACTTGTGCTGTTCTATCTATAAACATGATTATAAGCAGTCACGACTCATTCATGCCTCGAGAACCAATAAGTGAAACTCATTTCAGTTGTAAGATGGACTTGCCGTTTACAAAATTTGAGATATGTGCTTATTAATTATATTTTCTAATGAATCAATACAATGACTTGTGGTTTTCACCAAATTGATATTATATAATTTATGTATCTTCAACCGTTTTTTGTCATGTCATCAACCTTTTTGACTTTTTTTTTTTTTAAATTAGGGGATCCAATGTATGAGGCCTTTGCATTGGAAAAGAAGCAAAATAGTGGAGAAATCAATTGAACGACAAAAAGGGCCGTTTAACAACACTTATGCCATTATGTCTATAAACATGAGTATAAGTAGCCACGGTCCATCCATACCCCGAGAACCAATAAATTGTGCTCATTTCAAAATTGTAAGATGGAAATTCCTTTTACAAAAGTTTAGATATGTGATCATTAATTATATTTTCTAATAAATCAATACAATGATTTGTGATTTCACCAATCTGATATATCTTCAACCATTATTTTCACGTGATCAACCTTTCTGACTCTTTTAAATGAGTGGATCCAATGTTTGAGATCGTTGTGTTGGAAAAGAAACAAAATATTAGAGAAATCAATGGCACAAGGGTCGTTAAATGACATTTATGCCGTTCTATCTATAGCTCGAGTATAAGCCGCCACGACTCATCCATGCCCAGAGAACCAATAAGTTGAACTCATTTTATTTGTAAGATGGACAGTCCATTTATAAAAGTTGAGAGACATCATCATTAATTATATTTTCTAACGAATCAATACAATGACGTGTGATTTCACTGACTCGATATCATATAATTCATGTCAATTCAATCGTTCTTTCTCACGCGATCAACATTTTTAACTTTCTTAAGTCAAGGGATCCAATGTTTGAGGTCGTTACTTTGAAAAATAAGCAAATTATTGGAGAAATTAACAGAACGGCACAAGAGCCATTAAACGACACTTGCATCATTCTGTTTATAAACACAAGTATAAGCAGTCACGACCCAATTCATGCCCGAGAAGCAAAATATTGGAGAAATCAACATAATGGTACAAATGTCGTTACTTAAAATGGCACTTGTATCGTTCTGCCTATAAACATGAGTATAAATTTCTACGATTCTTCCGTGCCTGATAATTGATAAGTTAAACTCATTTAAGTCGCAAGATGGACATTCCGTGTACAAAATTTGAGAGATATACACTGTAACGC
>CAIGRL010272767.1:0-19909 GCA_903798325.1 Fraxinus xanthoxyloides | reverse complement strand
TATTTTTAAAGAGAACATGATTTTTTTCAATAAATTGGAAAAAGGTAATAATATTTACTAATTGAGGACATGAAAAAAATAAAATGAACCAAAAAAAAATAAATAAACGGGGCGATAAATGGGGCATGTGACCTTCCTCGCTCCACTCCGCCTCAATCCAGCCTCGAACTTGCACCGTCCTGCTTTAACTGAGTATGTAGATGGCGTAAAATAACAAACATACCCAACGGATAAGATTGAAAATGGTCGACCCATCTCATAATCGCCACATTGCAATTCCTGTACAGAATTATCTCTCCCTCAATAAGGAGAATTACACACAAAGATCAGTATCTGTAATATCTTCCTTTAGTAAATAGGTTGGATAACCGCTACACAAAAGTGAGCCTTATTAGTATATTTGAGGTCTGCTTGCGATTGTATTTGATTTACTGTTACATCTGCAGCTCTTTAGAAAGTTAAAAACATCTAGATCCTTAACATCTAACATGCGTTGTTAATTTGAATCTACCTTTCCCTCTTCTAGTATACTTCACTTTAACACTAGATGAATCGATCTAGCTACTCGACTTGGCTAACAATCGTTGATTTAAATGTCTCATTATCATAGTTTGAGAAATTTTAGGGATGAACAAGTTCTATTTAAAGATAAAGAAAAAAGGACGGTATAGATGTAAAACTTCTGATTTGTTCTTCAACTTAACCGACTTATTGTGGTCTTGTTATATACATTGGAGATGAATGATTTTGTAGTGTAAAACTTTAGACTAGTACTTCGAAATTCATAGTTCAAGTTAAGAGGTACTTAGATTAGAAGATTGTTACTACAGATACACGATTTGAAGACAAAATGCAAAGTAACGGAGAGGATTAGATGATTTTTTTACACCTTGCCTAAATGGCAAGTCACGTGGCTATGATTTAAGAAAAATATTAAGCAAGCACTTCACCTTGTTAGTATGAGGTGAATGAGTTATGTTGCATCTCATGTTCACTTGTCCAAGACGATGAAGCCAAGTCTCATAGTCTCGCCTACTCTCTTATTCGAGGCGTTGGAGGCACAACTCAATACTTCATCGTATTCTCCTCTGAGGCGATAATTCTAGCACTTTTGTCACATCACCTCTTCGAGGCGACTGAGAGGGACTCAACACTTGGCCACACCAAGTGGGCCTCTTGAAACCAAGGCGGTTGAGGTTTGATCTATGATGCTTTGAACAAGTTGCAATAATTCATATCTTGACTTTACGTCTGATATGATTGATGTGACATCTCTCTAAAGGCGGCTTGTAGTTAAATTCCATCTTATCCACCTAAAACAGGCGTGGGATGTCACAATCTTAGGATGGTTACTATATGACATCTTTGAGCTTGGCACATGAGTAGTTGGGATGAAGCCACTTTTCAAGCTTTCAAGGGGTCTGCTTTCATTTCCTTGACCTATAAATACTCACATTTTATGTAATTTGAAGAATTTGATTTTCCAACTTTCAAAGTATTGATTTTACTCTTGAATCCTAAACCTCTATGGTAACCAAAATTCAAGCAATATTGAATGTTAGTAGATTGGCAACCAAAAATGGATAAGATGGCCAAAGACAAGTTGGGCTCTACTATACAACTAGATGTGGAGGTGGAGGTGGAGGCAACTAACAAGGGTAAAGGCAAGGTGAACGCCGAAGTTGAGGCTTTGAAGTTGCAGGCCATGACTGCTGCTGATGAGGTGATTAAACACTACGTTGATCATTTCGAGGAGACGGAGGTTTATGCAAAGTTCACCTTATTTTTCTCAAAAATGTGAGGCTCAACATGTTCTTGCCGAAATTCGAAGTGGCACCCGAGTGGGACATCACCTTCTTTTAGAAGGAGTTCCCTGCAAATGGAGGTCTTCCTTCTGAAGCCTAGCTCCAGCTAGCTCCAATTCTAATGCTGCTAAAAATTTATCGATCCTCCTACAAACCTAGATTATGCTTCAATATGCAGAGCCAAAAAGTTGATTTCTCCCTTTTTTGTAACTAGTAACTATTTTTTTATTTAATGAAGACTCCTTATGTTACATTCTAAGTCATTATTTATGACTCTATTTTTGTGCTTTTATTCTTTAAGTATCAACATCTCGCCCATAGGGTTCTTAGAATAACTAATAATGCCACACATAGAAGAGTCTTTAGGATACTAAGAAACAAACATCCAAACCACAATTTAGGGTAGTCTGCCTCGGAGGCCAAGGTGCCCCGCAAGTGATAAGGAGATAATGATACAAAATAGAAAACACCGGGATTATTGACATTTCACTTTTTCAACAAAAGATTTTAGTTTAACGGAAAAGTAATTGGATACAAAATTATAGTTACATACAATGAATAGTACTATAATCAAAATATAATGCTCAAATATTCTAATTATTGTTTTCGTAAATCAAATTAAAATACAAGCTTCCCCTCTTTCCTATTGCCTTGTGATATTTATAACAACCTCCTTTCTTTTCTCTTTACCATTTGCTAAGAATGGACAGCCTCTTAGCCTCTAACCTGGACGTCCCAAGTTCGACTCACAAGTTATGTAGGAGAAAACATGTTTGAAGTCGTCTAACCAACCGAGCTTTTACGCTATTCTTGACTAAGTTGATCGTAAACTGGCCCACTATAGCTACTCGGACCTGCCTAAGATCTTGTTCGACAAGTTTCTCATTAACTAAACTATCTTCCATTATGAAATCAAGAAATCTTAAATGTATTTGGAATTATGCAAATTGATAGTCAAATAATTATAGAACATAGTCATAGTAGAGTCTCCAAACACATCAAATTTAACAATTTATGATGCTTTGTCCATCAGCTGTATTGGACTCAGAATATTAGCCATGCTGGTTTCAACAATACAACCATTCATCACCGTTTCCTCCAGCATGAAGTGTGACTTTCCAAATGAAACATTATGTCCAGCTCACACTGCAAAATCAAAATTCACAGTTGCTATTATAAAACAAACAAGATACCAGAATCGCTCTAATACCACTTGTTGTATTAATTATGCTCATAATCTCTAATACCAATTGTTGGGAATTTAAGAATCATGTATTACTTGGTATCATTTGATATGAAACCATTCACCAGATTGAGATGTTGAAGTTATATGACACAATAATGAGGTATTTGATCACAAGTAAAAGAATAAAGGAAGACAAGAAAATATGGCAGATGAATTAAGAAATTTTATTGCACCAATAATAATGGAGAAAAATACAATTGATCCTAAAGTTCTAGTAATCTCTTTTCTCACATTGTAAATTGTATAGAAGAACCTAATATTTATAGGGAACATAGGAGATGTCCAAACCTTCCTGTAGAGTTGTTAATGAAGTAGGATACTAAAAAGTCGAGTCCAACATAAATTACAACTCCCAATGGGCTTTCAAAATAGAGCTTCAACTTGACATGAGACTGTAATAACATTCTAAACTGAATTCTTTTTGACGTGCACTTCAATTATAATTTTTCAATTATTTTAACAAGGAATTCAGGTCACATCCAAATTTTAAAAATCTTCACCGTGACATGAATTTCCCTGCAACGAACAAAACTCCAAAATATTCTTCACTTGGAGAAGAAAATCCGTCTCCAAGGAATGAACCGACTCTTCAATAATTAGGTTTTTACTAAAGAGGTTAGTTGTGTTTTATAAGATGTAGAAGATTACTTAGGTTCGTGATGACACATCTTAACGGAGTATAAGGGTTTTTTAGTATTACTAAAATTTTAAGTGGTTTAACCCGACATTGTGTGGGATTTTGTTTTAGTTTATGTTTACGAAAATTTCTTACCCCATTGCTAGATTGTACACTTTTTTACTACAGTGAAATCATGCTCAACAAAATCAGCATCCACATACCATTTACCACTGGACCCGTCCCTAGCAATTGAATACAATGACATCGCATGTAATGGTGGCAAAGCGGCATTATCCATATTTTCTGAACTCAACTAAACAATATTCTTCAAACCCGACCCTTTATGAGCTCTTAAGGGTATTGTACCAGGCTGAGTGTCTACCACGGTACTGAACATGTGCTGATCGACTCTTCTAAATTCTACACGACCCTACAAGATGTATAACTGAGACCTCTTATGTCCCTCCAATACAACATAGACACCCTTACAAACTTTTAAAGCTCCACCTACACCAAAGAACTCTTAACCTTTTGAATCAATGATATACAATTAGATGAGATTCTTCTTCAAATTCGGAATATTTTGAACATGGCCAAGTGTTCTAATTATCCCATCTAATAGCTTCAATCTGACCGTACCAATTCCAGCAACCCGACAAGGTATGTAAACGTTTCCCATAACCATGATACATTTAGAAACGATTTCATATGTAGTAAACAATTCTTTATTAGGACCCATATGAAACACACATGCTGAGTCCAGAATCCAATCATCCTCTGATTTAGACTCGATGTCGGAAATAGCCAAGAGATCTCCCTCACTTATATGATCTCTGCAAGATCTGCTTCACCTTAAGTCTATGATTGTTTCCCATATCGACTTGCAGCTAACCTTTCTTTATTTTGCAATTTGTAGCAATCCTTTTTCAAGTGCCCCTCTTCTTGCAGAAGTTATAAATTTGAATACTGAATTTAGATTTTGATATGTCCCTTCCAAAACTACAATGAACAACAAGGCCTTCTCCATCTTTGACCTCTGAAACCAGATGCTTCATCTTCTCTTTTGAAAATAAAATAAAATATCATACACCTCCTCTATGTTGAGAGTATCACGACTATACAAGATTATGTCTCTAAATAAAGAAAATGAAACGAGCAACGAACACAATAGGAAAATACCAAATTTTATTATCATACTTTACTTTCAAAGTTTTCAAATCAGTGATGATCTCTTTAAATATAGCCAGGTGATCTTCCAATGATCCTCCTTCTACCATTCGATGAGAGTATAAATGCTGCTTGAGATGCAACTTTCTTGTCAATTGCTCAAACTTCAACCATAAAGTAGTTGTTGAACCCTCATTCAAAACGTCCTGAAAAATGGTATTCGATAGATGAAGATGAATGTGAGAAACTGCATTCTTATTCTTCCGTTATTTTTCCTGCCCGGTCAAAGTTACTAGCATCTTGTCAATTTTCAACAACGCAGCATCCAAATCCTGATGTAAATATAGTGCTCCAATCCAAAAGCGAAATGTCATGCTTGATGGAAGTCATCACGAACAAAAATCTCAAACAAATCAAACCTCGTACTCTTGCGGAACTACTGAATCNTGCTTGGCAGACTTTTAGTCATGCACAATTGCTCCAACTACAACCAAACAACAACGGCTGAATTCTCCTTCAAAACGTCCTAAAGAATGGCATTTGATATATGAAGATGAATGTGAGAAACTGCATTCTTATTCTTCCGTTATTTTTCCTGCCCGGTCAAAGTTACTAGCATCTTGTCAATTTTCAACAACGCAGCATCCAAATCCTGATGTAAATATAGTGCTCCAATCCAAAAGCGAAATGTCATGCTTGATGGAAGTCATCACGAACAAAAATCTCAAACAAATCAAACCTCGTACTCTTGCGGAACTACTGAATCTAGCATCTGATACCGCTTGTTATGAAATAAACAAGATACCAGAATCACTCTAATACCAATTGTTGGAAATTCAAGAATCACGTATCGCTCGATAACACTTGATATGAAACTAACCAATGGATTGAGATGTTGAAGTTATACGGCATAATAATGAAGTATTTGGTCACAAGTAAAATAATAAAAGAAGATAAGAAAATATGATAGGGCAATTAAGAGATTTCAATGCACTAATAATAATGGAGAAAAATGCAATTGATCCTAAAGTTCTAGTAATCTCTTTTCTTGCATTACTCTCACGTTATAAATTGTATAAAAGAGCTTAATATTTATAAAGAACATGTAGGGAATGTCCAAACCCTCCTAGTATAATTGTTGATGAAGTAGAATACAAAAAATCGAGTCCAAAATAAATTACAATTCCTAATGTGCTTAAAAAATAGAACTTCAACTTGATAGGAATCCAATAGCATTTCAAATTGAATTCTTCTTGATGTGTACTTCAATTAAAATTCTTCAATTACTTCAACAAGAAATTTGGGTCACACCCAAATTCTAACTGTCGCTACAAATTTCAAAGACAAAGATTAAGACAAATTTGTTTACCGAATTGTCTACAGTAGGAAACTTGCCACTTTGCCAAAAAGACAATCCATAATTTCAACTAATAGGTGGATAAATTCCAAAATTGCAAGCTCGTTCTACAAAATCAAAACCATTTAGAAAGCAAAAAAGTTGATTACAAAGTAGTCACGATTTACATTATTACATGGCAACAATATGGACAATAGAGCATGTTTGGCAAAGCTTTAAAAGGATAAAGCTACTTCCAAATATTTTCGGATAACTTTTTTTTTTAAATTGACAATTGACATGACTGACAATATAAGTAACTTGATTTTTTGAAACTTGGACAAAAAATATTAATTACTACAAGACAAACTTATTTACTTCTAAAGCTTAGCCAAAACTGTTATGAAACAAGTAAAGAAGCAGCTCGGTCTTCCATCAAATTGTATACCCATTGAAAGAGCTGCTACACAACATTCACATCATCCATAAAAAATGCCTCCAAAATGTTAACCAAAGAATCAAGTGATAGAGCAATAGAAGAAACAATCATTCATGGTGTGTGCATTCTAGATTGATAATCGTGTGACTGAATGCATCTCTTTGCATATGATTGTTATGAAGACCTAAATAACACTAACTTACATTAGTCGGGAGCTGAAAATAAAGATTAATAGTTTGATTCTAAAATCCAATAAGTTCACCTCACTATTTGATAAAAAAAAAACAATCTTTTACATAATTTATAGCATAAATAGGATAATTACAAACAAACCAAACTCATTTGTATTACATTGATCGAATTTGATAGTAACAAGTATACTATAGTTGAACATTATTTCTAATGGGACACTACACGTAACTCACTACGTATTTCTTGTCAATGATACCGTATGCTAGTGGAATTTTCCAAAGCAAGTTTTTGGCGCCGTTGTTAAGGATTAATTTATTTAAATCTAATTTATTAATTTCTATTAAATTCGATTGTTTTCTTTGTTTTTAGGCTATAATCACACAGCCTAATTCTCTTGTGTTTTGTTCCTTTCAAGCAATCACCAGTTCAAACAAGATTTTGACAAGATCGAGCTCACCATTGGATCCCAAGATCGAAAGAACATTCAAACAGTGCATAAGAGAACAATTAATAGCAACGAAATTGGTTAAGAATCAGAATCAGATCCATGATCCACTTCAGCTTAAGTAGCCAGTTATGTTAATCCAGTGCCTGCACCCGTGCAACGTACTATTATCTATCCTCCATTTGGACACGACAACTTTCACCTCTGACCAGATGTCATCAACCTCTTTCAGAATTATCAGAACATCAGGTTTTTCGAGAAAGCTACAAAACATTTGCATGAACACATACGAGCTTTTCTGATGTTGGGTAAAGTTATCAGTTGTGAAGAGATGTCAGCAGATGCCTTTTAGATGTAGTTGCATCATACCTTGAAATATGTCGTAAGAAAATGGATCAGCTCTTTACCTACCGGGGGCATCTTATCTTGGAATGAGATGGTACAAAAGTTCACTATGAAGTTTTTCTCACCACCTAGAGTCCATCAAGCTCAGAATGATAACACAATTAAGTAGAAGGACTGCGGGAGCTATCCATCAACTTGGGCGAGATTCAAGGATTTGTTTAGGAAGTGTTCTAACATTGACATTCCTAAGCGAGTCTAATATACATCTTTTATTATGGATTACACAAAGAATATAGAAATATGGAAGATGCTTCAGCGAGTGGTTCAGTAATGAAGATGGGTATAGATGAAGCCCATGAACTGTATGAGAGGATAGCGGATAATTAATCTATTTGGCTGATCGAAAGGGATACTCCAAAAAAATTAGCAAGTATACATAGTAGTGATGCGGTAATTGCACTAGCAGAGCAGATAAAAGCGATTATAAATAAATTAAATAACGTATCCCAAACTGTTAACATAATATACTAGCCGACATAGGTTACGTAGGTTTCAGGAAAGATCACACTTCAACAAGTTGCCCTTTTTAGCCTTCACACATGTTACTCAACTTGAGAAAGTTAGTTTGCACAAAATGTTCAGAGGTAGCAGAAAACATATACTCCAACACTTACAATCCAAGGTGGAGGAATCATCCAAATTTTTTGTGGACAGACAATCAAGGTTAGTGAAAAGGAGAGAAATATCATAATAGACCAATAGGTTTCCATCAATAATAATAATCTCAAGATAGAAATTTTTCATTGGAAGACTTGCTCACTCAGTATCTCACAAAGATTAAGACTAACTTTTAGAACCAACAAACTTCTATCAAGAATTTGGAACGGTGGGTGGGATAGATAGCAACCGCCTTATCAAGTAGAACTCATTGAACTTTGACTAGTAACACAAAAACAAATCCAAAGGAATGGGTAAAAGCCATAACTACACGTATTGGAGTTTAGTTACCAAAAATACACATGAAATGGCATGCTATTGCTATAGAAAAAGTACCTACCACAGGTAAAGAGCATGTGCATCAGTCTGATAAAACCACAGAAGAAATCAATTTGAGACTTCAGACAATCCACAGGTTAAGGCAATTGTTCTTCTCAAAGCATATATATCTCCGATTCCATTCATGTGAAAGACTACAGAAACACAAGTTTGATAAGTAGTTCCCAATGTTTTTGGATGGCTCAAAAAGTTGCATATCAATGTACCATTAGCAAAAACCTTAGCTCAAGTGCCCAGCTATGCTAAGTTTATGACATATATACTATCGAATAAGAGAAAGTTGGAGGATAATGAAACAGTCATGGTGATAGAAGAGTGCAATACGAAACTCTAACATAAGTTATCACCAAAACTAAAAGATCTAGAGAGTTTTAAACATATAGCTAAACCATTATGTAATTTTGGATAAAGTATTAACTTAATTTATTTATCTCTTTTTACGAAATTAGGTTTGGGAGAAGCAAAGGCTATACAGCTGACAGGTCAGTCAAGTACCCTAAAAGAATTGTTGAAGATATTTTGGTGAAGGTCGACAAGTTCATTTTCCCAACAGACTTCATTACCCCGGAAATGGAAAAGATAAAGATGTCATCTCATATTGGGTCATCCATTTTTGCCAACTAGCAAAGGATTGACAGATGTGCAGAAGGTCAGTTGATTTTGAGGTTTAATGAAGAAGAATTGACAATCAACGTCTTCAAGACATTTAAGTTTTAGAATGATAGAATTATTGCTTCCAAGTTGATTGATTGACGAAGCAGTAACAAAGGCATTCATATTTGATCATCCTCAAAATCCGTTTGAGGCTTGTTTGGTACACTCTCAAGATTTGTCATATGAAAAGAAGAAGCAGAAGAATGTGTAAGATACTTAACAGCCTTGTCACCATTTTTCAAGTAACCAAGGTTACAGATTGTTAAAGGTCCTACAAAGCCTTTACCGTATATTCTACAAGATCTAACGTCTTAGCTCAAACAGTTGCCTACTCACATACGGTATACTTATTTGGAGGAGAAGAATTCACTTTCAGTCATCATCTTGGACTCTCTTACCAAGGAAAAAGAAGATCAACTTTTAAGAGTACATCTAGATCACAAGACAACAAGTAGATGGACTATCTCTAACATAAAAGGGATTGACGTTTCTCTTTGCATGCACAATATTTAGTGGAAGAGGATGACAAGCCTTCGGTGAAACATCAATGCAAATTGAATCCGACTATGTAGGAGGTAGTAAGAAATGAGGTCATGAAGTTCTTGAATGAGGAATCATATATTCCCATATCTGATAGTCATTAGGTTAGTGCAGTGTAGGTGGTTCTAAAGAAAGTGAAAATCATTGTGGTTCTAAATGAAAATAACAAGCTTATTACTATGCGTACAGTCATGGGTTGGAGAGTTTGTAGTGACTATCGCAAACTCAATAATGCCACTAGGAATTGCCATTTTTCCATTAATTTAATTGATCAGATGTTGGAGAGAGAATTCATACCACTATTTCTTGAACGGGTATTCGAGGTACAATCAAATTTCAATAGCACCAGATGATCGGGAGAAGATCATCTTCATGTGCTTGTATGGTATCTTTGCATGTAGAAGGATGCCTTTTGGCTTATGCAATGCCCCAACCAATTTTCATCACATTATGAAGTCCATCTTTCCAAACATGGTGGGGGCACGTCATTCAAAGAATGCCTAGATCACTTGAGGTTAGTATTGTAACACTATGAGGATACCAACCTTGTGCTTAATTCGGTGAAGTGTCACTTTATGGTTAAGGAAGGGATTGGGTTGGGATATTTGACATCAGCTATATGTATTTAGGTTGACAGGACAAAAATACAAGTGCTTGAAAAGTTACATCCACCAATTCCAATAAAGGAAATTAAAAACTTCTTAGGAGATGCCGAGTTCTACTGTTGCTTCATCAAGAATTTCTCCAAAATCACCAAGTCTCTTTGCAACTTGTTAGATAAGGGTGTACCATTTCACTTTTTCTGAATAGTGTTTGGTCTCTTTCAACACTTTGAAAGAAAAGTTCATTTCAACTCCAACATTGATTGCTCCTGACTGGAACTTGTCATTTGAGCTGTATATACTGCTAGTAACTTTATAGATGGGACAATCTTGAGTCAACACAAGGATTAGGTCACATGTGATCATTACACCAGCAATACTCTTGTTGGGGCTCAGCTGAACTACCCTACTACAGAGAAAGAGCTTTTGACAGTGGTTTTTTCCTTTAACAAATTCAAGTCATACCTGATTGGGTTAAAGGTGATTATGTACACGGATCATGCAATATTGAAATAATTGATGAGCAAGAAGGATGTAAAGTTGAGACTCGTTCGATGGATACTCTTGTTGTAGGATTTTGATTTAAAGATCCAAGATAAAAAAAAAAAGAGGGAAGCAAAGTTGTAGTTGCAGATCACCTATCTCGTCTAGAATTACAAGAATCAGATCCTACTGATGAGATCAATGTGGTATTCTCAAATCAAATGCTATTTTAGACTGGGATATCACCATGATACGCAGATTATGTGAATTTCTTGTTTAGTTCTGTCATCCTACCGAATACTTTAGTGATAAGAAGAAAAAAGGATTCAGTGACCTCAAGCACTACTTTTGCTATAACCCTTTTCTTTATAGACAGGATCCATATCAGACAATTCACTATTATTTATCAGAAAAAGAGAAAAATTATTTGTTGGAGCATTGTCATTCTTCCCATACGAGGTCGCTTTGCAGCATCTAAAACATCAGCAAAAGTTCTATAATCATGTTTTTATTGACCTATGTTGTTCGATGACATACATACTTTGGTGGTGAAGAGATGTGATAAGTACCAGAGGACATGAAATATCTTAAGGAAAAATGAGATGCCATTGAATAGCATTTTAGAAGTGAAATTATTCGATATTTGGAGCATTGACTTCATAAGACCATTTTCTTCTTCATGATCCGTAGTACATCTTGGTGGCCGTAGATTACGTGTCTAAATAGATTTAGCCTGTAGCTTTACCAACTAACAACAGATGGGTTATAACTTAAATCTTAAAGAAGAACGTCTTCTCCCGAGGTATGATATCCCCCGAGCAATTATTAATAAATAGTAATGGTGAAAAGCATTTTTTGCGATCACCAATTTTCAGCATTGTTGACTAAGTACTGAGTTAAGCATCATATCTCGACTCTCTATCATTCTTAGACTAGTGGCCAGGAGAAATTCTCCAATAGGGAAATGAAAAAGATTCTTGAAGCAACAATAAATGCATCACGTATATACTCATCAAAAAAGTTAGATGATGCACTTTGGACTTACATAACAATTTGCAAGACTCCTATTGGCATGTCCCTATATTGGTTGGTCTTTTGCAAAGCATATCACTTACTAGTTGAGCTTGAGCATGAAACATATTGAGCTACTCACATGCTCAAATTTCATATGAAGTTAGTCGGGAAACAAAGAATTCTTTAACTCAATGAGCTAGATGAGTTTCGGTTGGTTACTTATGAAAATGTCAAGCTATACAAGGGGAAGACCAAGAGATGGCACGACAGGTACAACAAGGAAAAAATAGTTTTGAGGTTGGCTAGCAAGTTCTCATGTTCAATTCTCACATCAAGCTCTTTTCAAGCAAGTTGAGGTCAAGATGATCAGGTCTATTCACCATCGTAGATGTTTATCTTTATAGCATAGATGAGGTGGTGTCTTAAGATCATCTGTAAAGGTTCAAAGTCAATGGGTAGATTGAGTGCTTATTGGAAAGGTGATTAATTCAATGAAAAGACAACCCTGCCACCTCAAAATTCAAAATAGCCTACATGACAATGTCGAGCTATGGATATAAACAAGTGCTTATTGGGAGGCAATCAAACTCTTTTCCTTTTTATTCATTCAGCAATATGTGCATTATAGAATGAATTTTTATGCTTTGGTGCATTAGGATTAGTTAGGCATCATAATCCATTACTTATGTTGTCGGAGTCATCCATGCGTAACTATGAGTTGCATGTGTTTCAGGTGAGTTTAGGGGTGTTACAAGCATGTTTAGGTGATTTGGTGCAAAAAAATGTGGTTTCGGAGCGAGAATAATATGATCTAGGACGGGCAATCACTTGGTCGGGTCATACGAGTCAAGAGTTCAAGCAATGGAGTTNGAGTGGAAACCCAACTCGATGGCCAGCTTGAGTTAAGAGGTAGAACCAACAGTTCGTCTCGTTCAACATGGGAAGCCCCTCACGAGGATTGAATCATGAAGATTCGAATTGGGACGAGGGGTAGTGGTCTTGTTTCGACGAAAAGGGAGAGAAAATACGTCACATGAGCAAGTTGAGACCACTTGTCAACGGCTGAAAAAGAACCTTTGGTTAGCCAGCTTTACCTACGGAAAATAGGAAAAATCTTCTGTTCAGAGCAGCTCTCTCTATTAAAATGAAAGCCGGAATCCGAAATAACCTTAAATTAAAGAGAGGGAAGCGAGAAGACCTTGAACCACACAAGATCCCCCTCCTTCGAGGAGCGAATGGCCCAGGAATTCAAAGTTTGGAAGATATTTAGAAAGAAAACGAGTAGCGTGAATTAAAATGGGCAAAACTCTCAGCTCGGAAGTCCGATTTTCGTCCATGAATATAATTCGAAATCCTCACGAAATTTTTCACAAGACTACATGAGGGCATGGCACTTTTGGGTTTGCGGTCGCACAAAAACGTGCCAAGAACAACTTGGCAGAAAATAGCATAAAAATTCGGCGAGAATTTTATCTTTTTTGGTAGTTTGTGATCTATTTGAATTAAGTACGAGATTATCTAGCTAAATTAGGATTTTTCATAGTTTCATGTAAATAAGATCTATTATTATTCTTTGGAACATGACTTTGATTATTATAAAGAATTAAATTAAATTTGAGAGTTTTATTCCTCCACATTCTTGGTAGTTTAAAGTTCTAACTTGAACTTATCAAAAGGTTTCGTAATCCTTTTATGGCATTCCCACTTCACGGTTCTTGTTCCGGGTAATCAACGGGTCGAATTTCTTAGCGTAATCTCAGTTCTTGATACGGCTCGAACAATGGGTTGAGTTGATCTTTGCGCAACGTGATTTCTAGCTTTCTTGGGTTAGTTCCATCTTGTTCGTGGGTTTCCAAGATTAATTTTTGGTTGGGTTCACATCAGAAGAGGGCTTAAGTCTACCAAAAGTGCGTAAATCAGGGGTAAATTTGTGTCTCAAGACACTGTCCATGTTCCACATTATTTCTCGAAATTTAAAACATTTATAGCATCAAATTCAAGTTCAGGGTGGTCGAGGGGTATCAAAATTTTAAAAAATAAAATGCATCATATGTAAAAAAAATTCTCGAGCTGGTAAACCAAGCTAGGTCCCATGCCCATGCATGGTTGGCAAGTTGCCTGATTGAGGTCAATCTGCCTCAACCATGCACATGTAAGGATGGACGCATGGCTTGGATCACCCTTGCACACACACCCCACACTATTCGCACCCACAATATGCCGATTTTATTCCTTCTCTATTCTTCCACCACATTTCATTAAGCCACTTGCAATTTTCACTTGAGATCTTCAACTTTGAGCTCATTCTAACATTATTCAACAAGGATTTCCTACTTTTCTCCACTTTAAATTCAAGATTTGAAGATAAATCTGTTCAAATTTGAAAAAAAAAAAATCAATTTTTGCTAATTTTCTTCAATTCTTGACCATCATTGAAATATTGTAGAATGTAATTGGTGATAAGGACTAGGTAGATGATGGTTATTGAGTATTGTGTGGAAAATTTGGATTTTACATGACTTTTATCAATTTTTCTCATTCTTGGCCTAAGTTGTGCTTACTACATGTTTGATAAAATCCCTAGGTGGACTTTTTGGTTAAATTAGTGCATCGAATTCACACGACACATTGGTTTTACATGGACTAACACAACCATAAGATTGCATTCATGTTGCCACACAATTTGTACGAAAATTGGATGGACATAACTTTCTACCTATGTTTCTCGCATCTCTTATTCGTGGCCCTGGTATGGCCGCATCCCTAACATGGGTCACCCTGCATCTCCTATTTACAACCGCATTCCTTACATGCATTCACTCATGTTTCTTCATGTGCCACTTGTTACGTCCTACATTTTTTTCCCTTCGTTTGTTCTTCTTTGAGATTGTTTAGGGCTTTTTTATCATCTATATAAAGCTAATGTTTGGATTCTCTTGTGTTTGTTATGGATAGCTCCTAAACGTAAATATGTACCTACTACCTCCAAAGGAAAAGGAAAAGCATTGTCTCCGAACACGACTTAACTCTTGTTGATTATGGTGGTATAAGAAGATTCCTAAGTTTGGAGCACAAAACTAGATTTGAGTGAGTCATCTCTAAATAGACGGTTTGGCATGAGAGGTAGGTGATATTAGATAATTTTTCGAGATTTAAGTTAGAAACATTGATTCATAGAGCGGGCTAGGAAAAAGAAATTTCAAAGCCATATGATGTATATCTTACCCTTATTCAGGAGTTCTACATGAACTTTAACATGGAGTTAGACAAGTTGGGATCAGATCATGAGCACTAGACATGGGTATGGGACATGTTCATGATCATGCCCTAAGTGATTGACGACTATTTTGGATTGTCTGGGGATGTCATCACTCCTATACCTATGGAGCGGAATTGGCCCGAGTTTGTGGAGGTACTGTATGGGACGAAAGATGCATGGCTACTTCGCAACGATAATTTTTTGTAACTTGATCGAATCTTTTATGATTTTGATGATCTTTGTTTGCCACAACGTCGATCGTCTCTCTCACCGAACAATTCAATCATGCAAAGGCCACCATTCCCTACCATTTGGCTTAGGGTTTGAAGATTGACTTAAGTACTCACATATACAATTTGATTTGCTGGTTAGCAGCGTCTTATATGCGGGATATGCAAAGCATCTGGAGTGATGCTCCTACCAGGGGAGAAGGCTGTGCATCTAAATGTCCTGAAAATCTTCAGACTGCCACTATGGATTGGACGATATCCGACAGAACTAACAACGGCAGTAGCAGCAGGCCCATGAGGGCCAGAGGTCGACACTAATATTCATCATGTCCCACAGCTCGAGCCACCAATCGACACACAGGTGCTTCGTCGATGTTCATTACTATGATTGAGACCGATCGAGATATTCAGACGATGCAACATGCCTTTACGATCTTGGATTTTAGGATAAAGACTATGTATACTAACACCCAAATTGTGCACGGGCCAACAGCAGCCAAACACAGGAGGATGTTTTCGATTTGCATAGCGCTACTAGACAATTATCACTCGACTTGATTGACATACAGGGATAGTTGACAGTATGCATGTTCGGGTTGATCAAACTTATGATATGGTTTGTGGCATGTAGGTCTCGGTGGACCAAACTAATGATGTGGTTAGAGAGATTCTGTCACGCATGCCTTCGCATCATCCACCATTGACATCAAATCCATCAGACACATAAGCATTCTTTCCATTTCCATCATTCCATCATACTCTCCAAATGAGTCTTCAGTTCTCTTCTTTGCCTTTTTTATGCACTTCTATTGACATACATATTCTTGTACATTGAGGATGATACACATGCTAATTTTGGAGGTGGTTGGTTTTATCATCCTTTGTGTATAGTTTACTACTTTTTGCGTGATTGTTGAGTGTTATTAAAAAATCATAAAAGATCATAAAAATATGTTATTTTCTAATTTTATATTGCTTTTGTATGTTTGTGTGGATTGGATGGCCTTGTAGACAATAATGTATATATTGAAATTATGTATTAGACTAAGAATTGGCTAGAAAATTCTATGTTGATTTGATTGATGCTTGTGAAAACTGATCTAAATTGCACACAAAAGTTGTATTTTGTATCTTAAGTGAGTATTTTGGCTCATATAATGAAAAATGTTGAACATGGTGGAAGTTACTTGATAAAACCCAGGAAAACCATGATTATACACATTCCTAGGCCACTTCTAAGATAGTTTGGAAATTGTTGAACTAGTGTACACAAACATTGAGATGAATAGGGATTTCATGTGTGAACTTGTTGTGTGGATTGTTTAAACCTAATAAGATAGAAATTAGTTGAAAGTCTTCAGTTAGGAGTTGATTTTTAAGATTAAGTGTTTAATGAGGGGTATAACACTAATCAAAGTATGAAAAGGGGAAAAGCTGACATGTTGCGAACCTAACCCATAAAAGATCTCAATGATGACATCTATTGAAAATCTCAAAAAGAAAACTTTAAGGGGATCAAGCCGTGCATGAAATAAAAAACACGCAACATAATTTTTAAAAAAAATGTATGAAATAGAAGGGCATTATATAATTCAATTAAGCACCGTACACTTGGTTGAAATAACTAAACCTTTAATAAGTGCTAAGTAGCTTAGTTGAGTTTAGGGGTTGAAGTGATAAAAAAATATATAGGATAATCCTTATATGTAAAAGTATTAACTTGTACCGATAAAATCTATCCAAATTAGAGAGTGTAAGGATTACAATCATCTAAATTTCAACATGAGAATACACCTTGGATAAATTAGTGAAAAGTGCAAGTTTGGGAGTTCATATCTCACAAGTGAAGAAAAAAAAATTGACTATTGAGGGTTAGAAATTGAACCAATCATGAACTTTGTGATGTTTTACGTGAGTCTTTACATACATACGTCGAGTTTTGTATTGAATAAGTAGATGTTAATTTAAACTGTGTGATCTTGAATCTATTCATAGTAATGACATAGAAGTTCAATCCTAAGACTAACAGCAGGCTATCTAACCAAGTTTTATTGAGTTTAGCTATAGTTTGTTTGAGGACAAACAAATATTCACATTTGGGGTTATTTGATAAGTGTATTTTGTACAGTTATTTAAGCTTTAAAATTGGAGTATTTGTTGTTATTTTAACGAATGATGTATTAATTTGATTTGAATTGTATTTGTTGGGAAACAATCGATAAAAAAGATGGAATTAGAGAAAATGGTGAACACATGACCGAATTGCAAAAAAGCTAAAGTTAAGGAACTTAAGTACAAATAATTAAAAGTTGGATTGGACCGTAGAATGAACATTTGAGAGTGCTATACTCAATTGGACGCAATTATAAGGCAACGGGATGGAAATGAATGGAAAAGGACTAAAATGGACACTTGAGAAAGTTCAGGGACCAAATTATAAAGTTGGTCCCCGAAAGAGAAGACCATGCATACGCATGGGCCTACATACGCATGGCCTTCACGTGGCCTAACTGAGTCTTAAATCGACCTTCCATATGTATGCATAAGGATGAACCATTCGTACGCATGGTTTGTCTCCAAAGGGGAAATTCTGCTTTCCTATTTTGTTCCGTCTTGGTATGGTATAATATCTCTAGCAACCTTTTAAGCTAGGAGGCCATGCAGAACGTATTCTACCTTGTGTTTATCATAGAATTGAGACTAGTAAGATGCGAAAAATAGATTTTACAACAAGAATTGGAATTCCAAGGCTCGGATTGAAGTTGAAATGCAAGAAATTGAGTTTTTGAGTTCTTCACCTCGTTCTTTATTTTAGGTGATGTCGTTACAATGTCTTTTGAATAATTCGTATTCAATAATGCTAGGCTAAACACTTTTTATGAATTGGATGAATGATGAAATTTATTGATTGATATTTCTAATCAAGATTTTAAGTATTTTAGTTAATTCTTGTGTTCTTGATTAAATATGCATAATTACTTCATTATTTGAATGTTTGATCACCATTAAGATAATTTGTCGATTATTTTAGTGTTGGAAGATTCAAAATAGGTTAGAATATTGCATATTTGACATATGGAAAATAGATGTTAAGAATAACATTTATGGTTTGTGCAATCTAGATTGATAATCGTGTGACTGAATGCATCTCTTTGCATATGAATTCAAACTAGATGTATATTCGGGATATGTTTAATTTATCTTGAAAAATAATAGTAAATATTAATGGATTATCGATTGTCACGAACACATGAAGAACACTAACTTACATGAGTCGAGAATTGGAAATAGAGATTAGTAGGTGGATTTTGAAATCCAATATATTCATCTCATTATTTGATAAAAACCAATCATTTACATAATTCATAGCGTAAAATAGGATAATTACAAATCAATCGAACTCATTTGTTTTACATTGATCAAATTTGATAGTATCTAGTATACTATAGTTGAACGTTACACATAACTCACTACGTATTACTTGTCAACGATCTTGTAGGCTTGCGGGATTTTCAAGAACACACCACATCCTTTTCAGATAGACTCGAAGCTCTTCATACCAGGCGGGGAAAGTATTCAATGTTTCAGTAGTGACTGTGTGATTGGTGACTTAGTAGTAAGTTGTCTAAAAGTTATGGTCAACATACATTACAAGAGGAATCACTTGACTTGGCCCTTTCACGGGCGGGCTTCAAAGATCCTACTTATTAATTCTTTATGCATGGATGCTAGAAGGAAGGGACTCATTCCTTCCTTTTTGGAGGGCATTAGAGGTTCAAAAGGCAAACTATGCTTTAAGGACACTGCCATTTTCAGCTTAATTCATTAACGGACAAGATATGCTTACATAGCTTTTTCTTCTTCGTGATAAAGAACAGAGGTAAATCATGAATAAATGTCTTAATATGCTGAACAAATAACTTTTTTTTCCTCTTGGACACTACATAACATCCAATCTTCACCCTAAGTGTACATTTCATATATTTTTCTTAATGATAGATGCATTAATTTACTTTTAACAAGACATTTCTGCATGTGTTAGCAATTGCACGTGAGAGATTGTTTTAGTGAAAATCTTTCACGTGTTCCATGGCACTTCATGACAAAAGAGCACATAAAATGGAAGTGCAGCATTTCCTATTAAAGAAAATCATACTAACATTTTAGGGGGTGTTTTCAATTGGGATTTTTAAAAGTTTTGATTGACTTATTTTAAGTGATGACTTATGTGGATTTCGTGGATTTCTTATAAAATTGTATGGAATTAGTGAAAGTCTTTTGTAGACTTCTATAGACCTTTATTTTAAAACTTTTATAGACTTTTGTAGAATTCACTCTTTGAAAACTTCATTTAAAATAGAATTCATATAGATCTAGTACAATAGTGTGAAATTATCACATACGAGGTGATGGTTCCCACAATTCACCTCCCCCTCCCCGTATAATAAAAAAAATTTTAAAAGAATAAAAATTTAAG
>CAIGRL010272738.1:0-13374 GCA_903798325.1 Fraxinus xanthoxyloides | reverse complement strand
CAAAATTAATTTTTGGACAATCAATAAAGTCGAAAAAATGTGGGTTGATTTCATTCTCATTGATTGCCACATGCTCATTTGATTCCATTGTGATCAACACATCATTCTATTTAATCCCTTCTTCCACAGTCGACATATTTTTGGGTTGAATGATCTGTCCAAAATCTAGATCCACAGATAATGAGAAGTCGGTCTCGTTGTCTCCTTCGAATGGATTGTACTCCATTGTTAAAATCATTCTCAGTACATGAAATCTCCCATAAGCATATCGTATTCATCCAATTTGGTAAGTTCTTTAAAATACTTTGCAAGTACCTTCTCGTTCAATAGGAGATGACCATCTCCCACAAGTTTGATGTCCTTATCCCAATCGTCAAGTACAAAATCTCCCACGAGTATGTACATTTCATCAAATGTTTCAATTGCTTGTTTTCTATACATCAAATATTTTCGAAACTTCAGAAGTTTTGACGTGTGGAAACAAGAGAACAAGCATTTTCCACTACGCACCACATAACAATTTTCACAACTTGGATATCCTCCAATCATATCTTGACAATCCATGTAGAGATTTGTCATTGCAACAATTTTGTTACTTTGTCAATGTTAGAATCATTCCTGATATCTGAAAAGTACAAAGAGAGAATACCAATACAAGATAGATTAAAATTGTGGGAGATTAGTTAAACGATATAAAAATGAAAATAAAGAAAACAAAATAACAAATAAAATCAAATAACAGTTAAAAACAAAATAAACTAAGACTGAAAGTAAATAGTCCCTAACAACGGCGCCAAAAATTTGTTGCGTTTTTTATATCGCAAGTGTACAATATCGTAACAAGTGATATAGTGGACCTTTGAGTCCGGATTATCATTCTTACGAGGACTATACTTTAGTCTTAATCTATTTTTCCTAACTCTATTTGATAAAAGACAAATAAGGAATGATAATAGTTGTGTATAATTTTTCTTTTGTGAACTAAATAACTTAAACTAATAGAAAATATGAAAAGATTTCAAACAACAATTTATAAAAGATTTGAGTATGTAATGAATATTGGGGCAAAACAAGTTCATCTAATAATCACCTTAATTTCTAATTCAAGATCCTGACTTAATGTAGTGTTCGGTCGAATTCTTCTATTGTATTCAACTTACCCATCTCGAGTTCTCTTTGAGCTTATTTAACTAATTCAATTACACATCTCTATGCAAATTACCCTTAGTTAAACGAATTATAATTCTAAGAATTCCTATAACGACCGCAATAATTAGAATAGATTAATACCGAATTTTATTATACGTTCTAAACTTCAAACTTACCTCTCAATTCGTACGAAACTCAAGTAATCATCAAATCATTGGCCAAATAATTCAAAGCATTAATCTCATAATAAGATCAACACATAAAAGAATAAATCACAGAAATCTTAAAATTAAAGAATTAAGGATCGCCAAAAGACTACATTGTTCCCCCTAACTTAGAGTATAGTTATGCATAATGTAAAAGGAAAAATAAATAATTATGTTTGAATACATCTCTGGACTAATTGAATATAGATGTGGAATAGAATCAACTCTTGCACCAAGGTGTTCTTCCGCTTTCAATCTTTGCTTTAATCTTGAATCTCGTGAAGAATTTCTTCTCTTGATTTGACTCTTCGATCTCTCTTTGGATCTCTCTTTTTTTAATGTGTGAAACTCCTTTATTAGTGCCTCCTTAGATTTATTTATACTTCCCTACACGTTCTTGATCAATTTGGAGTCTTTTTCTGGGCTTCTCGCAGCCCATTCTATCAAAACCTATTTTTGGCGGTGCAGCGCCTGCGCCGCGAAGATAATCCAGGCAGCGCCTGGGCGCTACCTTGCTGCTATTCTCTTCTTCCATATTTTTATCATAACATTTTCTCTCGATATCCAATTAAGAAGATTCAAAATGTGTTGAAAAGATAACTCAAAGGGATACAACTTTTATAGAAATAGTTTTTTTTTTTCAATTCGAACATTTATTGGGCCAAAATGGGTCTCAATCTCCAACTAAAAATTTGGACATCCTTGTACGATTAAAAATTGATTTATTTTCACTCCTTTTGATCTTTAGTTATATCTATTTGACACCTAGCATTCTCGAATCTTAATCGTAAGATTTGACACAACTTTTCGAGTATTTACACTATAGCCCCCAACTTTGGATCTTGCCATTTTTTTCCTTCTTTCTTTCTATTTCATTCTATTAATTGAGTTTCACCTAATAATACATTATATAATTAGGTTACAATTCCATTAAAAAAATTACGAAATATCAATATTTTGGAGCCCAAATAAAGTATAAAATTCACTTATCAATTCACATACCCCTAAACTTGTTCTTTTTTACTATTTTCTCAGTGTGTAATCTAAAGTTAATTTTTTCATTATTATCATCACCCTCTCTAATTCAGGTGGACTCTACTAATTGTAAGTCAACACATCAATAAATAAGGATCCACCAATTCTTCGATTGCCTCTACATCCAAAACTCTATTAGACTAATTATCTTTCATCAAGAGTCAAATTCTCTCAAATAATTGTTTGGAGCTTAATCAAGGCATTTAGTGCTCTATTTTGTTTTCACATTTAAAAATTTATGTCTTGATTAGTGCAATGCCCTTATCAAACACTTATCCAAGCAAACTGACCTCTAACTCAAGATTTTATCTTGTTAATCTAAGACAATCCACACAAAAGTTTTCACACATAGAATCCATGTCCACATTTGTATCTTCTTACAACAGCAAAATCACACCTAACTGTGCTAAATTTGATCTCTAACGATAGGTAATTTAGTATGGTTTGGGTGAAGCATTTATGTTCAATCTATCAACATATTTAACATATAAATCAACTCTTAACATCACGTTGTTCAACTTAATTGTAGTGCACATATAATATCAAGTTTTGTAAGGTTAAATCGCAATCAGTCTAGTATGCACCCTATTCACAGATCATAAATCAACACAAAATCTCAAATCTAATCATCATTGTCAGCTAAATTATCTAACCCACACAAGCACAAACTTAAAACAAGATAATATAATTTTTCTTGGTGTTGAAGATTTTCAGTTTTTTCAATTTTTTTTGTATTTTTCTATTATATACTAAATCAATAATGAAAAACAAACACACAATTACTCAAAAAAACAAAAACTCAAAGTTTTGATTTTCCTTTTGTATTTTTCAATTATATACTAAAGCAATAACGAAAAACAAACACAAACACTCAAAAAAGTAAAAACTCAAAGTTTTTCTCACCCCCAAACTTAAAACCAACATTGTCCTCAATATCATAAAATATAAATAAGAATATAATGGGATGGGGAAGAAAAGGAAGAAGGTACTCCCCGAATTTTTCTGATAAATGCATGAGGCATTATTCGATGGCTAGACAATTTTCTTTATAATATTTTTCCCTTGGTCTATGTTGGTGTGAGTATTCTGAGACGTCATGTTCCTGCACATAGCGGTCAAATCAAGCATCAAAGCTAGAACATGTGTTATTTAACCCAAACAATTGAAACAACCAACAATAAATTTAAAAGCGAAAGGGAAAACATGATAGGATTGTGATATCTTGTAAATTGAAACATGCCTATAACTAATCCAACCTACTAATCAAAAACAAAACTCAGTGCAATGAAATATGAAAAATAAAATAAATAAAAGGATTAGAAAATGGGTTGTCTCCCAATAAGCGCTGATTTATAGTCTTTAGCTAGATTGTGTGGAGGAGAGGGTCATGATGATTCACGTTGGAGTCTTGCAGCCTTACACTCCTTACAATTTCTAGCTTTACATTCTCTTTTTTCCCTCCAGACTTTGAACACTTTGTTCTCCTTTCGACTAAGGCATCCTAGGAGTTTGGGCTCGACCTCCTTCGAGTTTTGTTGCACCTCTTCACAAATATTTTGCACTCTTCTTTAACCTTTTTACTAAGCTCTTCATGTAGTGTATTCTCGATATTGGTGTAAATCATGAACTTCTCTTGCTTATCATCAACTCTCAATGTCAGTTCGCCACTTTCAAAGTCCATGATAGCTCTACTTGTTGATAGGAATTATCTGCCCAGGATAAGTAATGCTGCTTCCCATTGCTCCTCTATATCTAGGAAAACGAAATCAACCGGGAATATGAATTTGTCCACTTTAATGAGCATATTTTCAACCACTCCTCGCGGGTATTTGATTGATCCGTCTGCTGTTGAAGGGAGATAGATGTATCCTTCAGTTCTTCCAAACCTAAATTTCTATAGACATAAAAAGGCATTAGATTTATACTTGCTCCTGAGTCACATAAACAATTAAAATTAGAATCACTTCATATTGAACAAGAGTTTTTGAGACTCCCTGGATCTTGAAGTTTAGGAGGTAATTTGTTCTGTAAGATGACACTACACTCCTCATTTAACTTAATGGTCTTGAAATCTGTAAGCTTTCTCTTTTTTGATAGGATCTTCTTCTGAAACTTTGCATAGTTTGGTATTTGAGATATAGTTTCAATCAGTAGGATATTGACATGAAGCTTCCTGAAGATATCCAGAAACTTTGCAAATTGTTCTTCCACCTTCCTCTTTTGCAATCTCTGGGGAAATGACACAGGAGGCACATATGGTTTAATATGAATGGTTGCCTTAATATTTGGGTTCTCTGATGCTCTTTCTTGTTTCTCGTTCTGATCGGACTCTTTCAATTTTCCCTCAACCTTGGTGGGTTGTTTCTTTTGTGTAGCAGCTGGTCTATCCACATTTATCTCAGGTAGCTGTACTCAAAAGCGGGTAGTTATTGCCTTAACGGTTCGTTCTCCACGATCTTCACAGCCATTACCTGTTGTTTGGGATTTATCTCAGTGTTACTAGGTAGTGCTACTGGTGGTCTCTCTGAAAGTGCTTTCGCTATTTGTCCTATATGATTTTTCAAGTTTTTTATGGCAGCTCCATGAACTTGCAAGGTTTTGTCTATTCTTTGTATGTGTTGAGTAGATATCTCAACCAATTTAGTTACAAGGTCTTCTAATGAAGACTTTTTCTCAGGTAGCTGGAAGCCTGGTGGTGCAGTCCGAGCCTCTTGATTATTGTTTCATGCGAAGTTGGGATGATTTCTTTACCCTGGATTGTAAGTATTTGAGTAGAGATTATTTTGCTGCCTCTGAAAGTCTTGTGTGTAGTTAACATCTTCCATTGATTGGACAAAGGGACTACCCACAATACAATATACGCTCTCATGGTTCCTTCGATAATGGTTGCATTTCGGTCCCACTCTCTAAATTACATTCAGTTGTTCCACTTTTTGAACTAGAGCTGCTAGTTGTGCTGAGATTGATGTTAATCAATCCACTTCATGTATCCTAATTACTTTCTGCACACCTTTTTTCTCTGTTGGCCATAGTGCACTTGTGAAAGCCAAGTCCTACATGATTTGATAGACTTGATCCGTTGTTCTTTTCATAATTGATCCATCGCAAACGAAGTCAACGTTAGCCTTGTCGGATTTAGCCCAATATAGAAATATCACACTTGGAGCCATTTTTGCAGTCCATGTTGTGGGAAAAGCCTCATTCTGATTGCTTCGCTTGAAACACTCAGATATTCGATGGTAGCACACATGTCCAAGAATCTTGAGATATGGGCATTGGGATTTTCAATAAGTTTCCCAAATAACCGTAATGCATTTTGGAATATGTTGATCATGTCCATCCTCAAGTGAAAGTTTACTCGACCAAACACCGGATATACAATACTGGATTGACTTTCCACGACCGGTGGAACCATGTACTCTCCTATCAAACTAGCATTTTCGTTTGCTGCAACTTCCTGTGGTTGCTCTACTCTCATATTAGCCCCAATGGCTATTTGATTCGAATTTTCTTCTGTAATGTCCTCCTCTTATTNTGGGAAAAGCCTCATTCTGATTGCTTCGCTTGAAACACTCAGATATTCGATGGTAGCACACATGTCCAAGAATCTTGAGATATGGGCATTGGGATTTTCAATAAGTTTCCCAAATAACCGTAATGCATTTTGGAATATGTTGATCATGTCCATCCTCAAGTGAAAGTTTACTCGACCAAACACCGGATATACAATACTGGATTGACTTTCCACGACCGGTGGAACCATGTACTCTCCTATCAAACTAGCATTTTCGTTTGCTGCAACTTCCTGTGGTTGCTCTACTCTCATATTAGCCCCAATGGCTATTTGATTCGAATTTTCTTCTGTAATGTCCTCCTCTTATTGTTTTGGTGTGTTTCCAACTTTTGTCTTATTCGAAACTTGAATGTTTTTTCGATCTCCGGGTCAAATTGAGCAAAATCATCGGTTCTCGAACTTCGCATACACATTCTCAAAAAAGTAAGTAGGAAACACTATAATTCAATTTTTTTTTATATAAAACTACACTAAAAAAACAGTGAAATTCAGATTAAAGTTAAAATTAACTAAAAGTATCAAAAATAATAGTCCCCAACAACGGCGCCAAAAACTTAACCGTTTGAAAACCGCAAGTGAACGAGATCGTGATCAAGTAATATAGTAGTGTGCAGAGTGTCGAACCCACGAGAATTATGTGTTTTATCGAGTTAAAGTTAATAATACCCTTAATCGAATAGCAATAATGATTTGTAATAATTCTATGTCTAATTTATGACGTACTAGAATTAAAGTAAAAGTTTATCAAAATTTTGAGATGCATTGCTAAGATATAGAATCTCCCTTATTAATCCATTTTTAGTACAACAATAAAAATGACTCTTTGTTATCATACAAGTTGGTCGAAGTTCCAAATTTATTTAAAAATTTCTCTCTGTAGCAATTAAATCTAATCCTATATGTAATCTTTTTATATCTATATGAAAGATACCAACATATAAGAAAACATTAAACGAGCTAAAACATCTAAACAAATCATGTAAAGCATATAAGTATATCTCTATCGAACCTCACAATGCTTATTATTATGTGCTAATGATTCTATTACCTCTCTTGATGATAATAAAATCCACAAACAATTCAATTAGTGGCCAATTAATTGAAAAGAAAACTAAACCATAATAAACATCCACTCATTCAAACAAATTAACGTCAAAATAATTAATTAATACTAAAAATTTCAAAACAAAGATTTATCAATATCTTAGTAATGTAAAAATCTAGTCTAACATAATATTAAAATTAAACAAGCAAAAGTGAAACGACATCACCAAAAATTGACGAAACGTGAACAAATCTGGAATAATTTTTGTTTTCTACCTTTGCTCAGCGTGGATTTATATCAAATATAGTTGCCTCAGTTTCCATGCATAATTAAATAATTAATTAGCCAGACTCTTTTCGTATGTATGTGCGTGCCCAAGATTTTGCAATTATCTCTCCCTGTTTGTTTTTCCTGGCTGCGCAATTTTTTTCCTCTCCTTTTTTTTTAGCTCTGTCCCAACTTCTATTCTGTTTTCTCTACGTGTTTTTCTCCTGTATGCGTTCGTCCTCCCCTTTTCTTTCGTGTGTGTGTGTATATAAATATAAATATATAAAACCTAAACCACCAAATTTTTGGGTCTAATTTTAAGTCCAAGTTGAGGCCCAATTAAATCCAATGCTCAATTAAATTAATGCTTGCTTCAAAGTCCTCCATTCTTTCATACAATGCAAGTTAGTCCTTGTAATTTGGATTTTCCATTTTTTTGGCTACCTTTTGCTTCCTTCCTTCAATTCCCCTTTGATCCATAGAGTTTTACTTATTAAACCTAAAATGCAACAATTTAGAATATGTTTTATCAAAAGAACTATCAAATGTCGTTATTTTAGGTTCCGAATAAGTGTAAAAATTACACTTATCAGCTGCAGTCAGCTACCTTCTAATTCCATGTTTGTCACAGAATTTACCAAATTCTTTTGAGTTGTATTCTCCACCACAATTCGTGCGTAATATTTTGATTGGAGTGCCAGATTGTTTCTCAACTAATGCTTTAAATTTTTGAAAAGTAGTGAAAGCATATGATTTTTCTTGCAAAAAATAAACCCAAGTTTTCCGACTAAAATCGTCAATAGAAGACATAAAATACCGTTTACCATAATTGGATATTGAATTTATCGGCTCACACAATTCTAGCTTTTTCTTTGCCCTCCAAGACTTTCCTTTTGGGAAGACATCTCGATGTTGTTTACTGATGACACATTCTTCACATTTCTCTAAAGGAGTCTCCAATTTTGGAAGGTCTGCCACCATATTTTTCTACTGCAAAGTCTTCAATCCACCAAAATTGAGATGGCCATAGCGAGAGTGCCATAATCTTTTAATTTTGCAGTAAGACATGAGTAAGTGGCGTGATAAAGATACAAAGGAAACATCCTCTTTGATGTCATCTTCACTTGAGCAATTAAACCCAATATTTTATCTTGAATCTGCATATTCCATCCTTAATAGAGATCTCATATCCCTTTTCTTGAAGTTGGCTAACACTCGACAAATTTGTCTTTGAATCAGGAACATAAAGAACATTAGAAATAGTTTGCATAGTATTTCCCTTTGTATGAATTGTTACATTTCATTTTTCCCATAACAGAAAAAGTGGAATTATCTCCAAACTTCACAGTGTTGCGAAACGATTCATCCAAGTCGGAAAATACCGTCTTATCTGCACATGTGGTTGTTGTAACTAGTATCTAAATACCACATATTTTGTTGACTTTCTTACTTCATGTGACACACCATCAAAAGAGACACATCTTCTTCTTCTTTTTCTTCTGCAAAGTTAGTTCTTTCTTCGAGGTTGCTTATTCAAATTAGTTCGACATTCTAACCGATAATGGCCATACCTACGACATATGTAGCACTCAACTTTGGACTTGTTTGTTGAGTGTCGTCTGTAAGAAGTTGAATGGTGGCCACCACGTCCTCTTCCTAGAAATTGATTTTCGTGGTATTATTGTTGGTGTTGCTATTGTTGGTTCCCACTATCATTGATGCCTCTTCCTCCTCTTCCTTGATCTTTGCCTCTACCCATGTCTGCTCTACTTGGAGTTAAGTGAGTTTCTGTTGAGGCCTTTAATGCTTGTTCTTTCTTTTCCCGCTGGATAATTTTTTTGCTCATAAACCAACAATGAACCTTGCAGTTCAACAATTGAAAAATTATCAAGACCTTTGACTCTTCTATTGAGCAAACCACATAATTATATTTTGGCGTCATTAACCGAAAAATCTTTTTCACTATAGTTACGTCCTCAATCTTTTCACCATGGACTCGCATTTTGTTGATAATTGACATAGTTCTTGAGAAAAAAAATCAGAGATAGATTCTCCTGACTTCATTCGAAGTGTTTTGAACTCAGTACGCAGTGCTTGGAATTGCTTCCTTCTTGCCCCTGTGGATCCTAGCTTTTCTTCATGGAATCCCAGATGTGTTAGGAGGTGTCCTCGCAAAGAATAGTTTCCAAAATTGAGCGATCAATTGCTTGGAAGAGATAGCTCTTTGCTTTAAGATCCTTTAACCGTTGCCCTTCAAGATCGGTTCCTTCCTGGTCTGTTAACACTATGCCTGTTGCTACTGTTGCTAGTTCTGCTACTCTAGCTTCAACAATCTGCCAATACACCTTAGACCGGAAGAAACTCTCCATTAGCATGCTCCAATGATCATAATGACAATCAAAACGTGGAATTCCAGGTTGCACAAAGTTTTCAGAGGTCATTGTTCTCTGCTGCTGCTGCAAAAAGAACAAATGAAAAGGATAAAAAAGATAAAAAATAGCTGCTACTCCGTCACACTCTTTATCTCACGAAGACTTTATTTATGAATCTCTCAACCTGCCCTTTGTGAACTCTTGCAACTCACTTTGTCACACACTAACCAGCTCTGATACCACTGTTATAATCAAAAGCATATAAATATAAAGCTTAAAGGCAAAATCTGGAATGAAACACTTGTTTGACGTGTCTTTAAACAAACTTAGCAAAATAATAGCTTGACATGAGACCACTAACCAATCCTAAAGACTAAGATATGCACATGAATAACAAACTGAAAGAGATTCCAAGTAATAGAAAAACATTAATACAATAAAATAACCAACACTTCCCCTTATCATGTCAACAAGTTCGACGTATTTGCAAGTTGCAACCAACTGGAACGAGAAGTCCAAATGTATTCTCTAGATTAAGTAAAATCTACAGAGATATGTTGAAGTTAGATCTCCATTCTCACACACTGTCAAAATCATAAACACATTAACTAACCAATTTTCGAAGATGTAGCTAATGTATTTTAGCATTCAATGCCATCATGAAGTGCAGTACAGAGTTCCGAGTTCGTACACATTTCATACCCATTTGATGTAATGAATTCCTTTAAAAGAAAGTATGGTATTCCATAGTGTTATACATTCAAGAATTGAGTTAAATAGTTGATATAGTAGTTGTTTTTCTCTAACCTAATCAAGCGGCATTTGGAATTACGAGTAGAAATTGCTATCAAATTCTCAACCACATAAATCATTTCACGAAACAAATACTGGGAAATGGAGTGGATAATCCATTAAAAACACACACTTACAATAAATTCACTGTCACAGTTAATTACGCAATTCGACAAAGTAATTTTCGTACCACGTTTATAATCCATAAAATAATGATAATCCATCAAAAAAGTTAATTACATATTAAGTTACCAGATTATTGCAACATATGAGTGAGTTTCATCTTTCAAATGGTAAAACTTTGCTTTCTGAGTTGGTGGGTTCTCCAACCATCTAATTGCAGCACTTGAGTCTTGATCGCCCTACGAAAACGTCATCCCCAGATGTGGAAAACATCAACTTGACGGATAAAACTTGAAAAGTCAAATTTTGTTTAAGAAAATATTTGGTAAAGTAATTATAATTTTAGCTAGTCAACTATATTGTTTGTTCATATATTTGATAGGATTCACAATTTATTATAGTGTGGAGTTTGGCCCAAATTTGTCGATAAAATAATTTTATTATGGAAAGAAAAATAGAATTCTTGACAACAAAAATGAAAAATAAATGATTAATGAAACAAGTCCGATGATAGAAGGATATAATGTTCGAATAGGGCAAGTAAACTTGTCAAAAGAGTTCAAGAGTCTTTTCTATAAATTCATGGCATTGCATTGAGAAGATATGTGCTTAGCACCAATGCGGAATGAATTCGGCTAGAGAATTACGTGCATAAAAATTGTAAGAGTTCAAAGAGAAACTAGAGAAAACGTTCTTTATTTTTTGAGATTATATAAGTGATTTTAACGTTTCTTTTTATTTTTAAATCAATGTTTGAGTCTTTCTTAGGTTAAAACCCTCGAATAAACTAATTTCGGACACTTTAGTCATAAATCAATCTATTTTTGAAGTTTTAGACTTTGAACAAATGGACTCTCCCTAATGTATCCTATAAATATTTATAGTGTACTTAATAATGAAAGATAGTCTAACTTAGTTTGAGTCCCATTTCATGTCAGAAATGCATTTTGAAATAGTAATTTGATTAAAAAAAAAGAATTTTTTTTTGGATTTACACATAATATTATTTTATTGAAAATGTGTGGTTGAAATAAGATAGAAAAAAATGTATTTTGAAAATAATGAAAATCAAACAAGAGCGTATGAGTAAATAGTGAAGTGGTTATTTAAACCAATTTATTTGTGATCATTTTAATAAATAGATAAAGTTTTAGAAATTTAAGAAAAAAAATAAAAATTAAGGTGAATATTACCCAAAATACTATATTTGATACTATTTCCCTTTGTTATGAACCTCATTTTTGCACTTTTACTCATTTAGGGTGTGTTTTGGAGATTTTTTTTTTTTTTTTTATCGATTTTGATCATTTTCGGATGGCGCCGTTTATAAAAAGTTGGAAGAATCGGTCTTTGTTAATTTTTTTGGGCATCCATTTTGGATGTATTAAAACCATAAAAAATTGGTATATTGTAATTTTGGTCGTTATTCTCAATCCAGCAAATCGGTGTATTTTGATCGTTCCTTAAATTCGCTTCCAATTTTATCCACTATAAAATAATTATTTCCAACACACATATTTTGTTCAAAACTAGTAAATAAAAATACATTATCTAAAACTTTATTTATAAACAAAAAAAAATACTCTATAACTAAAAAGCTTACTTAACGATGAAAATACACCATTGTGTAAAAAATTATTCATAACATAAAAATAGTATTAAATATTAATAAGATAAAAAAAAGTTACTTAAATTCAAAAAAAAATAAAAAATCACTTGTGTACAAAGTTGTTAAAAGTACAAAATTAACTTATAACATAAAATTTACTTATAAATAAAAAAATATTGATAGCCTAAAATTTTAATTATAAGTAATTATTTTACTTTTTAAGTTAAAGATTAACTAAAATATAAAAAATTACTTATAAGTAAAATATCACTTATGAGAAAAAAAGATTTCATATAAAAAATTATAAATTAAAATCACTAAGGTTTATATAATTTTATTCATTAAAAAAATCCAGAATCATTAGATAATAAACTCACAAGCATAGATTAGACAGCTTTAAAAATTGTTTCTAAAATTCACTCAAAATCGATTGACTCATAAACCCTCAAAATCGATATTTTAAAAAAAGGTCCATAACGGGTACCTCAAAACTCTCAAAAGAAGCCTTTAAAAGGAAGTATTTTTTTCATTGCTTGATAATTCAAACCGAAAGTTTTGAATTTAAGTTCTACATCATGATGCAAGACTCAAAAGGGCTTTCTTCGAATACAAATATACAATCTTAATTTCTATTAAAATCTTGAATTAGTATGAGATTTATCGATAATTAATATTCCATTTTGTACCCCTACCATATTGGGTGTCCTGTGTCCATTTAAGTTGGTATCACAAAGTCTAAAAGTGCATTAATTCCTCTATTAGCATTAAAATACATAATAATTTCTTGTGAAATAATACATAATAAAGGTTTCCATCGATTTCAATCGCCAGATTAGACTTGACCAAGAGAATTAAATTGTCGGAATTGATATATATTACAATATACAATTAGCCATCCTCTATATCGGTATAGTTGAAATTGAGTGGTCACTTTAAAAGAATTATTGAGAAACTAAAGAAAATTATTGCAAGACACAACTAGCCATCTCATGGCTGAAATGGAGTGGTCACTTAGAGGTGTCAATCAGGGTGGTCTGAACCGGCCAACATATGAGCCCGATAACGGTCCGCGTGAAAAAAGCCCGTCCGCTACGGGTTCCGGACCGACTCACAAATTTTGAACTACAACTCAGGCCCGCCTGCTAACCCATCCTGGTCGAGCCTATGAGGGTCACGGGTCACGGTTTGTTCCGATTTTGACC
>CAIGRL010272737.1:0-11828 GCA_903798325.1 Fraxinus xanthoxyloides | reverse complement strand
AAATAACTAGATTCGACCCAAACTACACCTAGAGGTGGGTGAATAAGTGTAAATGCAAAATTAAAAATTGTAATTAACCAGTAACAAGTCACTAATTAATTATCTATAAATGATTATGTAATCAGTTCAATTATCCTATCTTTGAATACCACATAATATAAAAGCAATAAATAAAGTAGTAAATAAAGAATGATATGATCACGGAGAAACCCCAACTAGGTAAATATTTCAAGCACTTTGTCAATCAAAATTCACTATAAAAGATTAAACTTACAGTCCGTCGGACAAGACGACATAACAAATTTTTTGACCTCTAGACTACAATTACCACAGTTCTCTTGGATTTTGTGCTCCTGCACCAACTCACGGCTATAGTTTTCAAAGCCCTCCTAAAATGTGCAATCCTGCAACAACTCCCGACTTTATTAATTCGTCTATCTCCTGTGGATCAACGAAGAATTTCGTGTTCTTCACCAACTAGAACTTCAGTTACATTCCCTTGATCTTCAGAACGCTGATAGATATGTAGGAAGTAGCAGTTTGATGTTTGGATTTTGAATATGATATTTTCACCACCAAGAATCAATTGAAGAATGAAAGTTGAAAGTTAAATAGTGAAGAGGATATGAAAACTGTATGAATTCTCAATGTTCAACCTTGGAAAAACGTTCTGTGACGTTTGGTATTTATAGTTTAGGTTTTGGGATTGAATAGACCGGATAAAAAGCCTTAAAACGTGAATTAAAATTTTCTAGATAACACTGTTACTCGAGCGAAGGTTGGGCTACAGTGTGTCGCTCGAGCGAAAACAAAGCGACAAGCGGGCGACGCAATTTCTGTTTCTAACGCTTGAGCCAAACCTTGGCAATAAGCTAGCGAAATTCCGGCGCCATTTTTCATTCTTTTCATTGTCGAACCCTAGACCTAATATAACACAAATTCAATTAATTGCAACTAACTCCTTGACTTTTACAACATATTAATTTTAATCTCTTTTGTTCACAGATTTACCAATTAGATCAAATACCTAACAACTTGTATTACTTTATAATCTATGTGAGACATGTTATTTTAGAGGTAATATGAATTTTATATTTTAGAAAGGCGTGTGCATGAAAGAACTTATATTTTGTGAATTATAATATTTTATTCATGCTTACATGATCACAAAATAGATAGTAAATCAGATGAAGAGCTATGTGAAGAAGGCACAAATTATAAGAGATGATACAAATTTGACGAATATCTCCTTGTCGCTGCAAGTACAATTGTTCAATATAATAACAATTTTTTGGTAAAAAGAATCGTATAGAGGTTCCTCTCATCTAGATGGAAGCTCGTTATGGAGATATACAATGAAAATGATATGCAATGTCAAGAGATACTATGAATGGAAAAACATGTCTTTTAAAAGTATACAATTGATTAATAAGTTGGGTTGCGTTCAATTAATGAGTGCAATTAGAAGAGCCAATGGACATGTTTTTTATGATATTAGGACTTGGTTGGGCAACGCAACGACTCGACGAAAATTTCAACATTCAAGTAAAATATTGGTAGACAATTAGGAATTTTTTTACTAAAAAGGGACAAATCTTGCTGTACAAAGATATTAGACCACTCAATAATTATTATTTTCACCATATATTTGCTCAAATTCCAAGTATTGGTCTTACTTTATGGTAATGTATATAATAGTTTTCGAAATTTCATAGTTCATTGGCATACAAGCGCTCTAATTATTTTTGCTATATTTTTTTCTATATTATTTTCTCTTAATAGGATTCTTTGTTGTCATTGATGGGACACATTTGTGCATCACTTCCAACATATGAGCTAATTTCATGTATTGGTAAAAATGGGCATCCTATTATGATTGTGTCGATTTGACATGTTTTTCACCTTTATGTGGTTTGGATAGGAAGTAGCAACATATCGCACCTGTACTTTTAGAGATTCTATTAAGACAATTTAAATTGCCTCCGGATAATTTTATTCGGCTAGGTCAAATTAATAAGATTACTTTGGGCATTCTTGGCACCAACCGTGGCATTATAAAGAAACATCTTTATATAATTTGATATGACGTACCAAATGGAGTTATGTTAACATTATTGTTTCCTCTTTCGTGTTAAATGATCTATTAAACATGAGCACCATGACATGGCAGATCAATTCATTAGTGAATAACAAAGTCTCAAGATTAGAATATAATTCATTACCCACCAATGAATTCATATATCATGCATGGATGGTTAGTATAAGTTAAGAATGTATTTAGTATATCATCTATGTATATGCATATATAACTTATATTTTTATTTCTTTCTTTTACCTTTATTAATTAGATGATTTTTTTTCCGAAAGGCCAAAAAGGATCATTTGGTTGACTACTAGTTCATTGGATCGAGACAGAAACTAAAGTGTCTTTGAAGCAGTAAGAACTAATACGATGCTACATACAAATTTTTACTTTGGTAGTCGTTTAGTAGTTTTTGAAGTATGCTAAAGTTTTCTAACTTCTTTTATGTAGATATGTTAATTGTATTGGGCTGCCTCACTATACTTTGAGTTGGACCTTGTTTACCGTTTGGACCGTTAAGTAAAACGGGTTGTGGCCTCAATTAAATTAATGTTATCAGCCTTACACGTGGCTGATTCTCTGCCCTTGGATGCTAACTGTTCATATTACTTGGTTGACTTGGCTTTTAGGGGATTGGCATTCGAGAGTCTTCAATTCTCTCTTCGTCTCTATGTTTCCTTTTTCTCTCTGAGTGAAGTTTTGGGTTTCATGGTTTCTTGTAATCATAATCAATCTTAGTGAATTCTTCAATCCTATTCTTTGTGAAGTCTTTATATTGTGTATAGATTAGGGGTTGTTTCTGTGATTACGGTTCTGTAGTTTGAAGTGAGATTAAACTGGACATTTGTACTGATTCTTGCTTAATACTTAATGGATCTAGAGCTATATTCTTTGTGGATGCTCAACGAGTGATTAGGTCTTTGTGACTGAACATCTGGACCTTACGAGGTGAAAACTCACCTTTTTAGTGGTCTTTTATGATTCTACAAATTATTTGTTGGTTTGTGGGCTTCGATCATTTAGTATTGTTGATTTGGGGCCTTACAAGTGGTATCAGAGCCTCGTCCCCGTGTTAGGGTTCGATAGGGTCTTTGTTCTCGGTTTCTTGGTATAGATATGAGGTTTTTAGGGTAGATGAGTAGTTCTTTGTAAGAATTTTTTTTCCTTTTTCACTCATCTTAACTCACTATAAATCCTGGTTAATATTGTGTTTCTACTGAGTTTTGGATATTTTTGCTTTTTGACTCGTACTGAGTTTGGCAAGTTGGAGTAACTCATTCCGATTCATGGTTGAGTTTGTGACTCACTGCTGAGTTCCACTGAGTCTTAGTGATTCGCTGCTTTCTTGCATTCGTTCTGGATTCCTTGGTGTGATTTTAGTATTCTTTCTATGCTCTCTTCATTCTGAAACATTGAGGTTTCAGATTCTGGTACCGTTTCAAAATCCCTTCTTTATTTTTGATAGCATTGCTAAGTTCTTGAAATTGATTATTAAGGTAAGCAATTCTCCATTGCTTTCCTTTGTCCAATACCTCATGTAAGGGTCTGGGAATCTAAGGGAGTAGTGGGTTCAAGGGTTGCCAACCCTTAAACCTCTTTCAAAATCGTAACACTATTCTGAATTGTGATTACTTTGATCTGGAATTGCATTGATAAGAATATATCTATTATTATCTTGTTGCCTCTACTGTTCACTTATCTTGATCAATTTTCTATAAACTACCCAAATCATTATACTCTGTGTGCTGTATACTTGCAATTTTGAATATTATCTGTCATCATGTCTACTGCACATAAGTTTGAACTTGAGACATGGAATGGTACTGGAGATTTCAGTCTATGGTGCTAGAAGATGAGGGCTCTTTTACTTCAACAGAGGTGTGTTACAGCCCTTGATAGACAATGGGCTGCAGAGCCTACTGCCTATAGAAGGCAGGAATTAGATGACACTACATGGAGTTCAATTTTCTTGCATCTGTCTGAGAATGTGATTAGGAAGGTTGGTGAAACTACCTCTGCTCAGGCCTTATGGAATAAGTTAGAATCACTTTATCTGACTAAGACTATGTCTAATAAATGTTATCTCTTGAGGCTGTTCTATAACTTTAGATTTGATCCTTCATCTGATTTGGAAGATAACTTTGACAGATTCACAAAACTGATTCAGGATTTAGAAAATTGTTGAAAAAGTCTTTGATGATCAATAATTTGTTGCACTTCTGAACGCTCTTAGTGATAAATACAAAGACATCAGAACTGCTTTAGAATATGGAGGGCAGGATCTCACTGTTGGTATAATAACTTCAGCACTAAGAAATAAAGAACTTAAACTGAAAATTGAATCTAAAGATTCTAAATATGGGGAAGGGTTGCACATAAAGCAGAAATGAAATCCTAATAAGAAGCAACATACATGCAATTTCAATCCTCATAAAAAGCTAAATCTCAGAACTACAGATTCAAAGAGAAGAATAAGAGTCATATGAAATCTAAGAATCAGATCAGAAAATGTTACTACTGCGGAAAATCAGGTCATTTAATCAAAGACTGCTTTAAGAAAATATTTGATATAAAAGATAAGAATGACGTGGAAGGTTCTGCAGCCTTGGTCTGCAGGAATGAACTTGACATTCAAGGAGTAGTCATTGTGAATACCACTAAAAGAGATCCAAAAGAATTGGTTCTTGATTCTGGTTGTACTTTCCATATGTAAACAAAGAATATTTTTCTTAATTTGTTAAACTTAGTGAATGGCAAATTCAAATGGAAAATGACATGAGTTGTCAAATAAAGGGAATCGGAAAGGTCACATTATTGATGAATAACTACATCATTAAACTTAAAAATTGCAGATATGTTCATGAGCTTAAAATAAATATGATTTCTTTGGGTCAATGAGATGACAGATATAATATCATGATTCATAAAGGTCTTTTAAGACTCAAACAATGAAGTAAAATTGTTGTATCCTCTCTGAAATTAAATGGGATCTACACTGTTTTTGTTGATCATGTGGTTCATCACTATAGTGTAGCCTTAAACATTGAGTCTAATAAGTCTTTAATTTGACATAAAAGACTTGGTCACATTTCTGAAAAGAGACTTACCATTTTGAATAATCTTGATTGTTTTGGTAAAGATAAAATAAAAAAGTTAGACTTTTGTGAAAACTGTGTTTTTGGAAAACAGAAAATATTGCCTTTCAAAACTGGAACACATAAATCCACTTCAATTTGGATTATCTACATGCTAACCTTTGGGGTCCAGCATCTGTAAATACTTTAGGTGGATTTAAATTCTATTTACTTATAGTTGATGATTTTCAAGGAAAATATGGAATTTTCTATTAAAACATAAATCAGATACTTTTAAGACTTTTAAACAATGGAAACTTTTGATTGAAAACCAAACCAACAAGAAAATCAAAGCACTAAGAACTGATAATGGTCTTGAATTTTGTAGCTCGGAATTTAATTCATTTTGTAAAGAATTTGGAATCCTAAGACATAGAAGTGCAACAAACACACCTCAGCAAAATGGAGTTGATGGAATGAATAGATAGTTTTTAGAAAAAGTGAGATGTATGTTTTACAGTTCTGGTCTTCCTAAATTCTTTTGGGGAGAAGCCCAAAAAACTGAACTTATCTTATAAATGTGAGTCCTTCTAGTGCCATTGATTTTCAAGTTCCTAAAAAATCATGGTCTGGAACAATACCTAATTATAGTAGGCAAAAAGTTTTTGTCTGCACTGCTTATTCACGTCAAAGTGAAGGTAAGCTTGAACCAAGATCCCTAAAATGTGTTTTTCTAAGATATGGAGATGATGTCAAAGGTTATAGATTGTGGGTCAAATGCCAAAATGGTTATAAAGTAATTGTTAGTAGAAATGTCATTTTTAATGAAGATGACATGCCTTGCAATGAATCATCTAAGCTTAAAGCTCCTGAAACTACATCTCTCAAGGAAACTATCCTGGAAAGTCAATATGAAAATGTTGTTATTCAAGATGATTTTATTCAGGTGGAGTCTACTCAAGCTGATCTTCAACTTGTTCCAACTGAATCTGAAAATGAGATTGAATCTTCTGAAATTGCACTTACTGATTATCAATTAACCAAAGATAGAGAAATAAGAGAAATAAGACCTTTAACCAGATTAAATAATGATGAATTTGTTACCTTATTTTCTGCACTTGACCCTGTGAATCAAGAACCTGTTTCTTTTGAGGATGCTATGAATTGTTCTAATTCTAAGTTCTGGAAAGAGGGTATGAATGAAGAAATGGATTCCCTTATTTAAAATGGAATCTGGATTTTGGTTGACAGGCCTAAAAATCAAAAGATTATTGATTGTAAGTGGATCTATAAGATAAAACAAGGAGATTCTAATTCTGAAAATAAGAGGTATAAAGCCAGATTAGTTGCAAAGGGGTTTACTAAAAAGAATGAGTTGACTATAATGAGATTTTCTCACCTGTGGCTATGTATACTTCTATCAAAATTTTGTTAGATCTTACTGTTCATTTTAATTAGGAATTGGATCAACTTGATGTTAAAACGACTTTTCTAAATGGAGACTTGAATGAGATTATATATATGAATCAACTTTGGGATTTGAAGTAAAATCCAAAACTAATAAGGTGTGCTTGCTGAAAAAATCTCTGTATAGGCTGAAACAAGCCCCCAGGTAATGGTATATCAAATTTAATGCCTATGTTCAGAAATTAGGCTTTGTAAGAAGTAATTATGATTCTTGTTTCTTCTTCAAAGGGTCAAGTGGATCTGAATCCATTTATTTGCTCCTATATGTGGAAGATATGTTGCTTGCTTGTCATGACGGATCTGAAATTGATTTTATTAAGTCTAAATTGAAATATGAATTTGAAATGAAAGATTTGGGACAAGATAAAAGAATACTTGGAATCGAAATAGAAAGGGATAGAGATAACTGCATCTTGTTGTTAAAACAAAGTTCTTATGTGGAAAAAATACTTGAAAAAATTTCTATGCTTGAGTGTAAACCTGTGACTTTACCCATTGCTAATCATTTTAAACTGATTAGTGAACTATCACCTAAAACAAAAGATGAATTTAGAAGAATGAGAAATGTTCCATATGCTAACACAATAAGTTCAATTATGTATCTCATGGTTTGCACCAGAGACTTAGCTCATGGAATTAGTGTCTTAAGCAGATTTATGACCAATCCAGGGAAACTCACTGGTTGACTGTAAAGTCGATGTTAAGATATTTAAGGGGTTCGTCTGATTTAGGTTTAGAATTTAAAAGGAGTAAGGAATGAATAAAGTTAAAATGTTACACTGATTCTGATTTTGTTGGTGACTTAGATAAAAGAAGATCCACATATTAACATATTTTCTCTTCGTGTGATGGTTACATTAGTTGAAAGTCATAATTACAAAAATTAGTTACTTTATCCTCAACTGAAACTGAATATATTGTTGCATGTGATTATACTGTGAAAGAAAGTATGTGGATAAGCGGCTTGTTAAATGAAATTAGCTTTGCTCATGATTCTGTTAAGATATATATTGATAACCAAAGTGTCATTTGTTTTAGTAAAAACCTTGTTTATCATTGTAGAACAAAACATATAGATATTAAGTTTCATTTTGGAAGAAACATGGTTGAAAAGGGTTTGATCAGTTTAGTTAAAATTTCAACAGAATACAATCCTTCAGATTTGGGGACTAAGGTACTACCTTTAAATAAATTCAGTAATTGCTTGAAGATTCTAAATATCTCTTGATGTGATAATTAGAACTTCAAGTAACGTTAATTGAATAGAGTTCAACTAATTTTTTTTTGTTTTTCTTTTTGCAGGTTTTTGAGCAAATGAAACAAAGTAAGTATAGCAATTCTAGATCCATTAAGTGAGCCAAAGTATAGCTCAGCAAGGTGGAGATTGTTAATTGTATTGGGTTGCATCACTATACTTTGGGTTGTGCATTGTTTGCTGTTTGAACCGTTAAATGAAACGGATTGTGGCCTCAATTGAATTAATGTTATCAGCCTTACACGTGGCTGATTCTCTGCCATTGGATGATAATTGTTCATATTACTTGGTTGACTTGGCTTTTGGGGAATTGTCATTCGAGAGTCTTCCATTCTCTCTTCATCTCTCTGCTTCCTATTTCTCTGTAAGTAAAGTTTAGGGTTTCATGGTTTCTTGTAATCATAATCGATCTTAGTGATTTCTTCAATCATATTCTTTGTAAGTCTGTATATTGTGTATAGATTAGGGATTGTTTCTGTAATTACGATTCTGTAGTTTGAGGTGAGATTAAGCTGAAGAAACCTTTTGTTTCTTTGAACATTTGTAATGATCTTGCTTAATACTTAGTGGATCTAGATCTATATCTTTTGTGGATGCTCAACGGATGATTAGGTCTTTGTGACTGAACATCCGAACCCTACGGGGTGAAAAATCGCTTATTTAGTGGTCTTTTTATGATTCTGCAAATTATTTTGTGGTTTGTGAACTTCAATCTTTTAGTATTATTGATTTGGGCCTTACAAGATACAAACTAAAAATGGATGCTACAAATATGAACAATTTTTTTTTATGTCTATTTTAAAGTAAGGTTTCTGAACAAGAAGAGAAGGGGAATAAAATAGAGACTCTACCAGTAAGTGGTGCTCATAATCCATAGTCGTGGATCGTTGAGTGTTACTGTGATGATGAGATGGAAGATTGTTAGGATTGACTTAAAAGAAAACATAGTTTAATATTTGAAGAGCACTATAGTAGTTATGATTAAATGGGAGGACTATTTTAGCAATTTCGATTAAGATTACTTACGGTCGGAACAGAACATAAGGCCACAGGAAAAAAGAAAGGATTAAGGAAAGAGAAGCTTTGTGGTGGAAGGAAATAAGGAGGGAGGGAGAGAGAGAGAGAGAGAGAGAGAGAGAGTGTGTGATTGCACGAGTGTTTTGCTTTTGTGTAGGGAGGGATTGAGAGGGTTAAGCGTGACTTAATTGATTCTCCTTCTCATGTGGTCATTGACAACTAGTTTAATCACGTTTAATTCGACTTATCTCTTGTTTATGTTTGTTGTTGGTTTTCGTTTTCACTTTTTATAACATAGGAATATGTGGTAGAAAAGTTCAAGTTGAAATATGGGAATTCGAGAAAAATGATTTGTATCAAATGATATGAAAGATGAGTTAAATGAAGGAGACATGAGTTCGGAGTCTAAAAAAGAGTTACACTATGTTTTTATCTAAATTGTTAAATTGTATCAACTAGTAAGTAATTGTAGTATTTATAATATTGGAATATTTTTTATTTTTAAATTTTGTACTATGTATGAAGTTCATATAAATTGCCGTGAAGCCGTAAAGCAGGTGTATTCAATAAAGATAAAGATAAAAATAAATGTAATAACACAATACTAAATGACACACATTACAACTATTTCTCGCAGTTTTTCATACTTTGATATTTTTTAACAATGATTTCATCATCAATCTTCCAAAATATATCTTTTTCAACATAAACAATGTGACTATCATTCATCCATGATCGTTTCATACTGAAATAAAACAAGTGATAATTAAAGATTCGTCGTATCAAATTCATAAATTTACAAAGTTCACGAAGTAATGTAAAAATCATCATTAAGTACAACATTCGAAACATTAAAATAATATTTCAAGGTTTAATAAAACAACTTGAGTATTATGCACAAAAATCCTAGTCAATAAAGATAAAACCCGAAACTCTAAAATAATATTAAGCACAATTCAAAATTAAATTACAATTTACAGCATTGATCATTGTAAAATAATCAAGTGAAAAATTAAACAATTAAATTTACAGCCCTAGGTGATTAATTGTTGCTTACTTATTTTAATTGATTGCACTAGGGTGATAGACCTGCATAAAATTTTACTTTCAAGGTATGGGTAATTTTATGGAAGAATTGAAGTTGGGGTTCCTCATCATTTTCAAAAAGTGTAATGAGGTCACAAATCTTTTCTTTTTCTAAATGAACTTTCTTTTCTTTCTGTATTTTTTTGAATTTTCTTTTATTTTTCTTTTTGATGTTTCATATTTTATATTTTAAAATTATTTTAACTAAAATTAAGAAATTGCTCATTTTGCCTTGTGAAATTAGACATGTTAGGTTCACGCTCTGAAATCTGGGATCCTAACTGCAATTCTCTATTATTTTATATATTTAGTGGTTTTAAAATACCTAAAATAATATTAAAAATAAGAATACCCTTTAATTACAGTTTGGCTCCGTTTGATACGCATGATTTTCCATGGAAAATGGAAAATATTTTCTATTTTCCAACTTTTCTAATGTTTGATAGGCAAAATTTTCTCGGAAAAATATTTTCCAACTTTTCAAAATTTCCACATTTTTAGGGAAAATAAATTCTTGATATTTTGGTGGGAAAATATTTTCCAGTTTTTATTTTTTTTTTTATTTTTTGCAATTGGAAGAAATTCTAGACATAATGGTAAAAAATATTTTCACTTTTATTGACAATTTCCATACAAAACAAAGCCAAACGAATGATATTCGGTATGGTTATTTTTTTTCAATTTTTTTTATTTTTTCTTCTTTTATTTTTTATAATTGGAACAAATTCTAGACCCAATAGTAGAAAATATTATCACTTTAATGGACAATTTCCATCAAAAATGAAGCCAAACGGACTCCAAACTTTCAACATTTTCCATGAAAAATTATATCAATTAAACACACTTAATTACAATTCCCTGTAAAATATTTTTCCTATAAAATATTTTCTTTCCACCCAATTTTCACTCTTACAATCAAACGGACCCTTAGACTCGTAACCTTAATTCTTGACCTTACCATCTTGCCACAAATCATACTTTGAAAATCTAACAATGGCATTGATGCAAAACAATGTAAAATTTCTTTTATCGGTGAGTGCCATTAGCAATTTCAATTCTTATGTCCATTTTTTTTCTCAATTTGTCACAAATTTCAAGAAGAACAAGTAGCTTCCATGAGAAGTCACATTAATGCTAATTAATATCCAATGGATTCATTTGCTTTTATTATCTACTATTAGGTATTGATCAATAATTTTGGGAAAAAAAATGAAAAATATGAAGTAGAAAAGTTATTAACACTAAAAAATAATTATATGCTTCCAATTCATAAGAAAATCATATAATTTCATTTCGAAAAAGTTAATCTTATCTAAATTTGCAGTTGAATATGCTTTCGACCATTCTCGGTAGAAGGTAGTTTTTCTTTAAAATCTTGATTTTGTTGATAATTTGTATTTAATAGTTGTTATTCTTGACATTTCATAACGTTCTCGACATTTTAAAAGTTGTTATCGACAATTTGACCATATTTATCTTAACACTTGATATTCATTTGTTTAGAACAAGATTTTTAAAATTTTATAATATTCTTGGCATTTTAAGTGTACTTCTCGATATTTCATAAATGTTTTAGTTACCTACTTATAAGGAGAAGTAAGCATTTAATGCATAATTGACATGAAATTCTTAAAAATAAGTAGTATATATTATGTGCCAAGTTATTATTGGTTAATATAATTTTTAATTATATAAATAATTTTGTCTTCATTGTGGAATTTAAAATTGTTAATGAGAGCATTTAGATCTATATTATAGTAAAATGGGCATTGAAGAAATTTTGGACATTTTTGCAAATGACAATATAAAAGTTGACATTTTTTACAATTTCCTCTCTATTTTATCT
>CAIGRL010272731.1:0-22963 GCA_903798325.1 Fraxinus xanthoxyloides | reverse complement strand
TTTTCAAATAACGCATTTAGTAATAATAGAGAATGCGTGGTTAAAAAATAAGGAAAATTTTTGGGTTTGTATGTAATATTATTTTATTGAAAAATATGTGATTGAAATATGATCACTATTTAAAAATACATTTTGATAAAAAAAAAATGGGGCTCAAACGAGGGCTCAATTGATATCTATTTATAGGTACCTGGCTTGGAAATGGATTCACCAAACAGAACAGAATTGAATAGTCTCTTTATCTTATTATAAAGTGTAAGGAAAGAAAAATGGGTTCCAAAACTATCAAGCTTCCCACCATAGATTTCTCCGAGGTCAGACAAGGTACTCATACATGGGACTTGGTGAAAAATCAAGTCCGACAGGCCCTAGTAGAATACGGTTGTTTTGAGGCTTTATTTGATAAAATTCCAAAAGGAACTCGAAAAGCAACATTTGATGCATTAAAAGAGCTTTTCGATCTCCCTTTACAAATTAAGCTAAAAAACAGATCAGACAAGCCCTACCATGGTTATGTTGGACAACATGCCTTGGTGCCACTGTATGAGAGCTTGGGTATTGATAATGCACTAGCCCTTGGAAGGATCGAAAACTTCACTAATCTCATGTGGCCAAACGGAAACCCTATTTTTAGGTAAGTTTCTACCTGTTTGACGACCATTATTTCAAAACTATTTTTTTTACATATTCATTTTCAAACACATATTCACACAATAAAATATTTTGCATATATTTCAAGACTCCATTTTACTCAAATAATGGTTGTCAAACAGGGGCTAAATTCTTTGATATTGTAGATGAGATCACTTGTGTTTTGCGATACTAATTTACTGATGTGTATTTGCAGTGAGGCCGTACAGTCCTTCTCGGAACAATTATCAGAATTAGATCAAATAGTTAGAAGGATGACTATTGAGAGCTTGGGAGCTGAAAAATACATGGATGAGCACATGGAATCGACAGATTACCTTGTTCGAATGCAGAAGTACGATGGACCTCAAGGCAATGAGACGAAGCTCGGATTGACTTCCCACACTGATAAGAACATTGTAACCATATTGTATCAAAGTGAGGTAACTGGATTAGAGATCTTAACTAAAGATGGCCAGTGGATTACTGTTGAACCCTCACTTGACTCTTTCATTGTCATGATTGGAGATTCTTTCCATGTAAGTACCTCCAAACTTTATTAATAATATTCATTTTCAGAAGTTTATTTAAGATAAATCCTTATAAGTGGACAAGGATGGATGATTTATAAGAATATAAAAATTGGAAGGTATGCACATTTCGTCCTTACCCTTTAAATGTAACAAATCTTCCCTCAAACATTTTTTGTATAATGCATTCTCAACCTTTCAATTATGTAGCAAAACTTGTTGTTCCGTCCATTTAGATAAATTTGTCATCATCCTTAAATAAACAAAAATAAAATAAGCTCACGAAACAACCAAAAAAAGAACGGAAATGGCAGATGCAGTCCCATAACATTTTAATGTTTTTTTCTTCTAATTTTTTTTTTCTTTTTCTTTATGCATAGAGATCTATTTGTACTGTTTGAACAATTATGGAACTCCCTCTGCAATTTTCCCTCATTTTCTTTTATTTATTCAAAGTGGAGGGTAAATCCATCATTCACGTGGCTTTCATGGTTATATAATTAAAATTCTGAGTTGTCAGGTGCCAAAAATAAAGGTTAAGAGTAAATTAATTGCGTTTAGAAACAAAAAGTGCACATTTCCCATATATATATAGTCTCGGAGTTTGTTAAACATAGTTAACTATGTAAACTTTTTACTAGTGTATTAGGTTTATGTTGAAAAATGTATTTTCATGATAATTTTCGTAGGCATGGTCGAATGGCAGACTTCATTCTGCGTTTCACCGAGTAATGATGACCGGAAATGAAGCAAGGTACTCAATCGGGTTATTTTCGATCCCAAAAGCGGGCTATATGATTAAGGCCCCAGAAGAGCTAGTAGATGAGGAACACCCCTTACTCTTCAAACCCTTTGATCATGTTCAGTTTCTTGATTTTTACTACTCCGAGGCTGGCCGGAAACTGCAATACGCGTTGCAAGCTTACTGTGGTGCATGAAGTTTGGCAAGATAATCTTGTCTACCCATTGTATGAATGATCATGCAGATAAAAATAAAAGATCTTTTAGACTAGTGATTATATTTTGCATTGAAATTGTCTTATTGCATAATATTGTTCCAAGAGAAACATGTTAAGCGATAAAATCTCATATCGAATAAAGATGAAAATATAGACCAATTTATAAGAGTTTGGGTTACTCTTCTTAATAGACTTGATCTTTTAAGATGAACCACAAATCTTAATATGGTATTAGAGCCCATTAAACTCCAACGAGTAATTTTATCCGATTAAAACTCAAAAAATTGAGTATACGGATTTCAAGATTGGTCTATTCAAACGAGCAACAATCTTGAGGGAGCATGTTCAAACGAGCCACCATCTTGAAGGGGCACGTTAAGGAATAAAATTTTACACCGAATAAAGATGGAACCCCAAATCTTAACAAAATGCACTCTTTTTAAAGATATTATTTGGTATGTTATAACATAATGTTCGTGAGACATTTTATACGAAGACCTATTGGTCTTTCACTGCTTGATCCCATTTCCACGATTCTTCTATGTTAAGAAAGTCGATCTCATTTTCTAAAAATATATTTTTCTCAAATTTATTTTCAATTACAATCTTCCAATAAAATTATTTTCATGCAAACTTAAAATTATTTCTTACTTTTTAACTATATATTTTTCGAAATATCATTATTACAAAACTCATTTTTCATCTGATATGGGACTCAAATAGGGCTGGTCCCGATTTTTTTATTCTTAAATTGTACATTTTATGGCACTAACATGGTCATTCTCATCATCATCTTCTTCTTTTCCTCTTTTCTCTTCTAGAGCATGAGAATAAGAAAATGCTGCCAAAAATTCTCATTTGATTAATACTGGATTTCAACCGCTTCATGATTCTCGAAGCATCATACCTTGTACAACTTTTGATTACGCTATGCTGAGACTGATGCAATCAGAAAGCGTATGAAATAAAAAAAAATACACAAATTCAATTTCATTGATTCACCCAAAATAACGATATGGGTTGAGAAACTCTAAAAATTTTCTTAAATTATTAAAAACAACTAAATAGCAATGAAACCTTGTAACTGAGCCAATTGAACCAACATCTCGGTTTGATATAACATTAGGCGAACTTTTTATGAGTAGATCACAAAGCAATCTGAATTCGATCGATTTGGCATGCTCAACAACAGCCAATCGCATTAAGAAGAATGAGAATGGCCACTTCGACCCCGACATACATAGCCAAGGATAATCATACTTAGTCACTAAAGAGAAAGGAGTCATTTCGAGGTATTGGAATTTGATTAATGAAATCCTACAAGTGCACGGTATCTGTTGGGATATTACTTCAGACCACAGCTCGCAATTTAAACGAACTAAAGCAAACCATAAAAAAACACAAGAACATAGAATATGTTGACCTAATTCAGCCAAACACGGCCTAATCTGGGGGGGCTCAGGAACAGCCCATCCACTAGTGCAAATCGCCTTCGAGAGAGAGTATCGTTACAAACAAGAACCACTCAGAACCAGACTTTGGTCATCGATCCAAACATCTACCAAATTAGTAAAGTTCGAGCTACAGATCTAACCTAAATCTTACGAGAAAATCTATACAACTTAGCCACTATTTCAGGTCTGAATAATACACAAGATCCAATCAATCAACAAGCTAAATCTATTACAGAGAACATCAAACGTAGAAGAAAGTACAGACTCTACACGAAGGAGCCAAAAGGACAAAGAGAAAAGAAGAGTCTCGAAGAAGGAATAATGAATCTCAAAAGCAGTAGCCCAAAGGCAATATCTCCTCCAAGAATGACTCTCAGCCGTTGATCTTATCCAATGGTCAAAATAAATTCAAACTAGCATAATCTGGGTGAATCACTTAGCTACTAATAAATGAGTGACACTTAAGTAGCTAAAGTTAAAATACTCAGATAATACAAATGACACAAATAGCACTAGTCCAATAGTGTTTTGAGAAACACAATTCCCACATTCTTCACCTTGGTTCTCAATAATACACTCTCTCGATTGCAAACTTGTACATGGAAGGTTGTTCATCATCATTGCCTTGTACCTGCAAGAAAATTACCCTGTGTCAATATGTAACAAAGACAAACACAATTTAAACTTTCCTATAGATAGTATTTTTGTCCCCATATCTGAGGGATTTTTGTCAATATATATCTTAACAAGATTAACTTCACCTTGAGACAATTTTTCTATAATAAAATAATACTTCACCTCAATATGTTTTGACCTTTCATAATAGACGGTTATTTTACTAAGTAATAATATACTTTGACTATCAGTAAACATAGTAGGTGTATCATGCATGGAGTTCAATTCTTTTAAGAATAAAGTAAATAAAGGCTGTAATTGTGATTTCCATGTTATACATTATCACCAAGAGTAAAGAAGTATGTTGCAGTTGAAGTACGTTATACACTTAGGAAACTAATGGAAAATGCAAGATCAGGTTTGGTAGTAATCATAACAAATTAAACTGAACCTATGGCATTTGCATAAGGAACATTTTCCATTTCTTTTACTTCTGATTCAGATTTAGGAGAATGACTACGAGAAAAATTCATATGGCCAACAAAAGGTACATTTACAGATTTACTATCTTTCATATCAAATTTTGTTATCACTTTATTCAAATATGCTTCTTGTGAAATAGTTACCTTATTTTCAGTCATATTCATGTTTATAACTATTCCAAGAATCTTTCTAACAATTCCTAAATCTTTCATGTCAAACTCAAATTTTAAAAGATCTTTCAGTTTATTAATTTGAGACATGCTAGGTCCAACTAAAAGCATATCATCAACATAAAGCAGTAAGTAAACTTCACACCTACTCTTAATGTTATTAAAGTACAAGCAGACATCAAATTCACTTCTTTTAAACCCTGTTTTTAACGCATAAGTATCAAACCTTTTGTACCATTATCTTGGACTTTGTTCAGCCCATACAATGATTTTTCCAAATTGCATACATACACAGATTTGCCTTTAGCCACAAAACCTTGTGGCTGACTCATGAAGATAGCTTATTCAAATTCCCCATGTAAAAATGCAGTTTTTACATCAAGTTGTTCAAGTTTCCAATTGAATTGAACAACAAGAGTCAACATTAATCTCATTGTCTTATACTTAATCACAAGTGAAAATATTTCATTGTAGTCTACACCCTCTCTTTGAGAATAACCTTTAGCAACTAACATTGCCTTAAACCTCACAGGATCACTAGGGCTCAACCCTTCTTTAACTCGTAGATTCACTGACATTGAACCAATTTTTGATCTTTATGTTTCTTAACAAGTTTCCAAATTTTATTATCACTAAAAGATTGCATTTCCTCATGCATAGCTTTTAACCAATTCTCGGAATTCTTTCCATTAACAGCTTCTTCAATTTGTTCAAGGGTTTCACCTAAAAATAAGGCAAAATCAGTCCGGTTCAGGGATTCATATTTGGGATTAGACCTGATTGGTCTTCTTTCCCTATCCCTAGTGAGCTGATAGTCTTGATTAGGTGGCTTATCATTAATATGTTCAATTTTAACAGGTTCAATGTCATCTTGAAATTCAGTCACCTCTGAAGGTTCAGATTCTGTTTTAGATTCATGATGTGTAAGGTTATTTTCATCATTTCCGGGTTTAGGTAAATCAAACTTAGCTAGCTTCACCTCAGTTCGAAAAGTTTCTTTGATTTCAAATTTGTTTGATTTATCATCTTTCTGTTTTAGGCATGGCATTTCAGATTCATTGAAGATAACATTTCTACTATTAATTATCTTAATACCTTGAGTCCCTAAACCCAATAACATGTAACCTTTCACACCATCGGGATAAACTAACATCACACACTTGATAGCCCTAGACTCAAGTTTACCTTTTGACTGATGCAGCATATGGGATAACCTAACATCACACACTTGCTAACCCTAGACTTAAGTTTACCTTCTGACTGATGTGCATATGTTGCGCATCCAAAAGCTCTCATGTGATTTAAATTTGGAGGCTCCCATGTCCACAATTCCTATGGAGTCTTAAAATTTATAGTGCTGAAGGGTGATCTATTAATCAAATATGTTGTAGTACATGCAGCTTTAGCCCAAAAACCTTTGGCAAGGCTAGAGCTTATCAACATACACCTAACCTTATTCATTATGGTCATGTTCATTCTNCCAAAAGCTCTCATGTGATTTAAATTTGGAGGCTCCCATGTCCACAATTCCTATGGAGTCTTAAAATTTATAGTGCTGAAGGGTGATCTATTAATCAAATATGTTGTAGTACATGCAGCTTTAGCCCAAAAACCTTTGGCAAGGCTAGAGCTTATCAACATACACCTAACCTTATTCATTATGGTCATGTTCATTCTCTCAGCGACCCCATTCTGTTCAGGTGTGTACTTAACAGTTCTATGCCTTACTATTCCCTTTTGTTTGCAAAAGTTATCAAACTCAAAATTGCAAAACTCAAGCCCATTATCAGTTCTCAATGTTTTTAACTTCTTCTCTAACTGATTCACAACAGACTTGAGCCAGGTTCTGAATTTCCCAAAAGTTCCAGATTTAGCTTTCAAATGATAAATTCAAACTTTCCTAGAGTAATCATCCACCAAGAATAAGAAGTACTTACTCCCACCAATTATGGAATGCTTCTCAGGGCCCCATAGATCATTAGGACATAGTCCAAGGGTCTGTTAGTTCTATGTGAGCTTGATTCAAAGCTCACCTTGTGGAACTTGCCCAACACACAAGTCTCACATAAGTCCATAGTTTTAATGTCATCTTTTCCAAGTAGTTTTTGATTACTTAAAGATTTCAGCCCTTTAAAATCAATATGACCCATTCTATTGTGCCACAATTCAATTTTATCTTTATTAATTGTAAGAAGACTAGAATCGGGTGTTGTTTCAGTTTTTCCTTGCAGATAGTATAGTCCATTTCTTTTAGGCCTTTTCATAACTATTAGAGGTCCCTTCATAATTTTCAGAATTTTATTTCCAGATTTAAAGGTATATCCTTCATCTTCAAGAGTCAGATTTAAATGTATATCCGTTATCTTCAAGAGTCCCTAAGGAAATAAGGTTTCTGTTCAGATTTGAGACATATCTTACATCTCTGAGTTGCCTGATAGTGCCATCATACATTCTGATGGCAATATCACCAATCCCAATCCCAATCCCAATCACAGTCTGAGAATTATAGTCTCACATGTAAACCTTCCTAGGTTCAGTCTCTTTATAGTTATAAAACCAAGATTTTTCGAGGCACATGTGAAAAGTGCACCATGTGTCCAGAATTCAGTTTTTATTTGATTCTTCGTCAAACACATTTAGAACATATAAACTATCCAATTCAAAAATAATGGCAGCATTATTTAGATCAGTATTGTTTAGATCATTTTATTTCTTTTTTCCAGTCAAAACAATCCCTTTTAAAATGTACCAACTTTCCATAGTTATAACATTTCTTGTTACTTCTGTCTTTAGACTTGGATCTGATTTTAGATCTTCCTCTTCCCTTCTTCCCTTTTTATTATGGAAATTAAGTTCTTTCTTGTCAGTTCTTCCCCTAACAAGAAGACTTTCTTATCTGGAATTGATTCTGTTATCTTTTTAGTACTAATTCTCTGGATTTCAAAGCATCTGCCACAATTGCTTGTGAAAAAAAACCCCTACCATATTTTATGGCATTTCTAATTTCTTTATAAGATTCAGTTAAAAAAATTCAGCAATACGACAGCTAAATCTTCATCCTCAAACTTCATGTCATTATGAGCCAGACTACTTAACAATTATGCTATAGTCACTTAGGTTTCCTTCCACATCATTCCCAACGTCCATCTTGAAACTAAAAAGCTTTTCTAACAGATATATCTTGTTAGGCAAAGTTTTAGTTAAGAACTAGGTATCTAATGTAGTCCACAGAGTTCTAGCATCTTTAGCACTATCAACTTGTCTAACAACATTGTCAGATAAATGCAGAATTATAGAACTATAGGCAATTTTATTCATTTCTTCAATCTCAGTAGGTTTAGCTTTCAACTCATCAGAAAAAGTAGCAGGATCATCAAGGATTTTGTAACCTTTTTTGGACCAAAATGGCCCTCATTGACTGTTTGGAATGATCTTATCAATTATTGTTGAAAAACAATAAAGATAATCTCAAGCCTTCGATCGAGCTCAGCCGTCAGAGCCAACAGTCAATTATTAGTCCACGGCATACAAAACAAAAAACCACAGAGGAATTAGTATCGATCAAACAAGATGCCTAAGGTGATATTGACTGTTTAGATCTTCAAAGGTCTATATAGATTTATCACTAAAAAAATCCCAAAAGATTAAGGAAGAATACGACCAAGAACCCTAATTAAGCTTTGATACTAGTTTTGTTGGGATATTAATTCAAACCACAGCTCACAATTTAAACGAACAAACACGAACAATAAAGAAAACACAAGAACACAGAATATGTTGACCCAGTTCAGCCAAACATGGCCTAATCTGGGGGCTCAGGAACAGCTCATCCACTAGTGCAAATCGCCTTCGAGAGAGAGTATCGTTACAAACAAGAACCACTCAGAACCAAACTTTGGTCATTGATCCAAAGATCTACCAAATCAGTAAAGTCCAAGCTATGGATCTAACCTAAACCCTAGAAGAAAATATATACAACTCAGCTAGTGTTTCATGCCTGAATAAAACATAATATTCACTCAATCAACAGGCTAAATCTATTACAGCAAGGCGAAGAAGAAGGTACAGACTCTACACGAAGGAGCCAAAAGGACAAAGAGAAAAGAAGAGTCTCGAAGAAGGAATAATGAATATCAAAAGCAGTAACCCAAAATGCAATATCTCCTCCAAGAATGACTCTCAGCCGTTGATCTCATCCAATGGTCATAATAGATTCAAACTAGCACAATTCGGGTGAATCACTTAGTTACCAATAAGTGAGTGACACTTAAGCAGCTAAAGTTAAAATACTCAGATAATACAAATGACACAAATAACACTAGTCCAACAGAGTTTTGAGAAACACAATTCCAATAGTATCGTATATAAGTAACATAATATTGCAAGAATTTTATGTTTTCCCTATAAAATTTATTTGGAGACAAATACAATTCGTCATGTAAGTTTTCCCTGGCAAAATCATTTGTATGCTAAAGTTAATTTTGAATACGAATCAATTTCACTTTTCCCAACAAATAATTTTTTGTATAGAAAGAATATTTGATAGATAAGATATATACATTTTTTCCATCAATTAAGAATTTGTGGCATGTTATATATTATTTTGTGGGCTAAACCCTTTTTCCTTTCTCTACAAATAAATTTTGTGGGAAAAGCATTTTGTAAGCTATTACGAAAAAGTTTGTAGGGGGAAATTAATTTTTTTTATATACTTTATTTGATTTTTATATTAAAATAATTTATTTAACCTTATTCAAAATATTATAAGGATACAAAAATATAATAAATTAATTAAAAGATGTAGTATAATCAATGTAATATTGAATTCGAAATATTTCATCAAAACACAAATAAAAACCATTTACTAAGTATGATTACATCTAAACCTAAAAAGAGTATAGCAAACATGTTTTGTATCTATTATTACCATTATTCTTTATTGATAATGGTATAAATGGTGGTACAATGAAGTCATTACTTGACCATATCATTGGTGTATAGAATGATGTCAAGACTGCAATGTAGAATTAAATTGTTGTTCAACAACTTTCAGCTCGTTTAGCATCCCATGCTCCATCTTCACTCGAGCTGCATCGACTAGCTTTTGAGCAGCAAGTTCTGCTTCTATGCATACATTAGAAGATGTCCCAAACACTCTTAGGGACTTGAATGTAAGTCTGAACATAAAGTTTCAAACACATTTAGGACATGAGAGCAACAAGTCATTTTATTAAGATCCTGTAGACATAAAAAAAAATTAATGAATTGTGTCAATTTAAATAATTAGCTCAATTAAACTTATTAAATTAAAGTCTACTAAGACCCATAAAATTCAAAGTCCGTCATACTCTTTCAAAAGTTATAATTATTCAATTATATTTTTTAATTCAAAGTAATTGAGTGGTTATCAAATTGATTACGAATTTCTCCATAAATACGACTAAAGTTCCATTAAGATTTTCATAAGTGAAGATTGCACGAGAAAATCACAAGTGTAGAAAAAATTCCAAAGCCTATGAAAGAAAATAAACTTTCTCAAGTTTAACTCCAGAAATACCAAGAAGATCAAAGCCTTCTTCAAGTTAAAGCAAATCCAAGACAAGTCCAGAAATTAAAGCTTTCTCCAAATTAAATCAAATTCAAATCTGAGTCTTGAAATGCAAATTCAAGCCAATAAGTTCAAGTGTCAAATAAGTCAAGTTTCCAACAAATTAAATTTACAATAAATCTTGAAGTCTAGGAATCAAGTCATGTTGTCCCTCGTCTTCAAACTGGGTTTTTCAGTTCTATAGTCACAAGAAGATTCACATCCACTTGTATTTTTCAAAATAATGAGTTCTGTATTTAATAAATGAAATCCGTTGCACCAATTTCTTGGCACGCCCCAGTAGAACCTCCTTATCTTCTCATCTTTTGATCTTAAAATCTTCGAGTTTCAACCATTGTATCAATAATAGCAAGTGAAAAGGCAAAGAAAACCATGACTCGTCTTGAAGAGACACTTACTAAACTTTTTCATGCGACCAAAGCCCAAACAAAAATTGGAAAAACTCAATTAGCCTTACTACTAAGGAAGTTCTCCAACAAAGGCAAAATGAATATTGAATTTCAAGAAGCCAAACTCTTGTTAGATGGAAAAGACCTAGAATTTGACAAAAAGCTCACTTTAGATCTATCCCCAATGACAAATCTGTATCTGGATCCTCTCATGTCACTCATCTACGAGGATGGGAGACTATACTTCATGTAAAGAATCACTTGAGCTAATGATGGTCAAAGAAGCGACATCTGGGCTCTCATGACTGAATTCAACAAATGCTTACAGCCATTGAAAAGTTAACGAAGTCACTAGACGATAAAGATGCACAGATTGTTGTACTCATGGACATGCTGAAGTTACAAAATCCCTTTATTGAAGGCAATCAAGAAAATGTAGGATCTTCTAAAACTAAAGATCCTGATGTCCAAGAACGCCAACAGAAGCAAGATATGCATGATCGAATTGTTGTTCAAAATGTATTGCGTAACACCATTAACATCTTTGTTGGCTCTATATCCATCCAACAACTTTAACATATGATTGTAGACACCATTCATGCCCAGTATGGTGATTCATCGCATTCTTCATTGGTTTATACCAAACCTAGTCATTGAATTGATGAAATGAAGATATCACTTTGTTACCAACTTCCGAAATTCTAATGTTTTGGTGTAAAGGGCAACCTCAAGCAACATGTTGCTCATTTAATTAAAACGTATAACAATGCAGACACTCACAATGGTACCATGTTGAATTAGTTTGTACTCTTCCTCAAAGGTATCATATTTGAATGGTATATAGACTTATAGGCTCGACCAGTTGATAGTTGTTATTAACTCAAGCAAGAACTTCCTACACGCTTCTTCAAAACCTGTCAGTCATTCGGAACTAGCTTACACAAAATAAAGCAAGGAAGAGCTTGTAGTACAGTACATCGAACGCTGGAGGAATCTCGTGCTTAACTGCAAAGAATGAATCAATGAAACATCTTCCATCGACATGTGTGTATAATGCATGCATTGAAGATTACTCTACAACCTCCAAGCAAATATGCCCCCATTGCTTTGAAGAGTTGGTAACACGTGCTCATGACCTGGAACTGCAAATTTCAAGACATGAAAGTTACTTTCCAATGATCTATATATATCAAGAAACACACTCAGAAAGAAATAAAGAAGGACGTCAAGGCAAGTAAGTCTAAAGAAGCTATGACAATCTCTACTACCCCTACAAAGATAGACTTCCAAAGGTCGAGTTCAAATCCAAAACCAAAGTAGGAGTTTAGAGCTAACAAAGGACAAGTCCAAAGTAAATGTCATGTGACTCTGAAAGAACTTGAAGAGAATGAGTGCCCAATCTCAGATTCTGAAGCTTCTGGAATTCTGGATCAACTCCTTGAATAAAAGATAATTGAGCTTCTAGCACCAAAGAGATCGGGGAATGTGGTAAGACTAATCATCATAAATATTGTAAATTTTCATAGAATCGTTAGTTAGCTACTTGAGAAGTGTTTTTTCTAAAGGATCTTAGTGCCCACTTGGACAATGAAAATAAAATCAAGTTTGAAATCAAAGAAATCAAGTAGTTGCCTACCTAATTGTTTCATTTGAATCATTTGATCCAATTCCCATTACAAAAGAGTAGACATTTTCTCTAAAATACAATACTAGTAAGTCCTTGGTTGAGGAGTTTGACCTTAACTTCTAGAAGGAGCCATCCCATTGGATTTTCAAGTAGACGGAGAAGTCACCATCAATTATGTCCATCCAGAGATGGTTGAACCACGCGCACCTAATTGTTGAACCTTTACGAAATTATGATAGATGACTTGGATGTTTGGGATTCTGATTCAAATTCCAAAGATGAGGTTTGTGATGGCTCGTCCACTTTCATAAGTAAGAAGGCTAAATACTGAATGTAAAACAAAATAGGTAAAATATTACCTTCTATACCTCTTGCAGGACAAATATTGGGGGGGCGCAATGAATACGGAAGTTCAACCAAATAAAGAAGTACAATCAGAAGAAAATTATTGGGGGGGCAATAAACACGGAAGTTCAACCAAATAAAGAAGTACAATCAGAAGAAAATTATGGGGTATGGACTCTAGTGAAAAGATATTATGGAAAGGCTCCATGATTTCCAAGTCTCATTGTTTATGATAAGAAGTCAAAATCGAGAAGGGGCCAAGAAACAACCAAAAGAGAAATCATTAAGTCAAGTCAAGAGTATCGAATAAATCAACAAAATTAGAAATTGTTTCACGCGCTCCTTCTAGATAATCAACACTGGTTGATTATTTGCCCAAGGGTTTCTTTGTAAACGAATGTTTTACCTCCTTTACCAATGTAGAAGAGGGAAATAAGGCAAGGAACGTATCTTGAGAGAGTTTGAAGTAGAAGAAAATTTTTCACGACTCAAAATATTCCTTCCAATACAAATTTAGAAGAGCCCTTTAGTCTTCCTTTTGATGATTGAGTGACATTGATCCATCAGGAAGTATACGAAGGCAAGGTCTTAGAACATATTAGATCCACAATCCGACAAGAGTGTATGACCACCATCACATTTGATGATGAAAATCTACAATAGAATTCGCATTTACATAATAAACCACCGTATGTTAGTGGTCATATTCAAGAATGTACGATAAATCGTATGATGATCAATTGTGGATTTTCAGTAAAAATTATGCCGATCAAGATAGTGAAGAATATTCTAATTAATGTTGGTAATTTTTTCAGATCAAGATCATGATTCAAGATTCAACCAGAGAGGTCGGCGAACCATTGGCATGATTCGCCTAAAGCTAAAATAGGAGAGTTAATTTCCCCAGCTTTGTTCTATTTCCCCAGCTTTCTTCTATATTATTGATGCTAAAGCGTTATATTAGTTACTCCTTGGATATGTTTGGCCACCTGAAACTGGAATGATACCTTCAACTTGGCACCAATGCTTCAAAATATAGCCGAGGTAGAGAAGTCAAATGTGTGGTAGCTGAATCTAAACGATTCTTTGAAGAAGAATCTCATTTTAATAATACCAAATTTTACATAGAGAATGAAAAAAATAATTCTGCAAGATTTTTCATGTCCAGATTCAAAATTAAAGAGATATAGATGATGATGATGATGATGATGATGATGATGATGATGATGATACATGTGTTATTTTTCCATCTCATCATCTTATTAAAGGTAAATCAAAATTTATATCTAAAGGATATTTTAGAGATAAAAATAAAACCTCAAACAGAATAACAAAAGTTAAGGTATTGAGAAAAGAGTGAACTCTTCTAATATTTAGTCTTTCAAAATTGTTTATACCCCATCAACTCATGGTAGCCCCCCGGACAACATAAATCTACATTGAAAACTTTGACATCTATTCCAAACATATAAAAGCTCTATAATTCTAGCTCGTCCAAACAAGACATGATGGATACTAAATGAGTCGATGAGTCCAAACAGACTTTTAAAGGATGTTACAATCTTCAAGTCAAAAAGGTTATATGAGGATGCAAGATTTGGGGAATGAGGGCCTCGAGATTTAGATGATCTTGATGATGTCCTTACAAGTAGGTGTATCATTTCCGATTCTAATGGAACCCTTATGTCGTGACAAACGTATGATTTAGTATATGATCTAAATCCACCGAGAAAAGAATGTTTTCTCAAGTCCAATCATGATTCAAATATATGAAGTTATACAAGAGAAGTTAGAAAAGTCGAGACCTTCAATGTCCGATCGAATTGAAAGCGAGAATGCCAGAGTTTTGATAATTAAAAGGTTAAAAAGTAGAGTTTCCGTCTTCCAAAAGTTAGAAGATGACCCTTCTTCATCTACTCAAATTGATAAGAATGCACAAGTTCCTCAGAAGTCATCTCAAGGATAATCTACATTTTCTTGACATGGAATTCCAACTTAAAATCCAAGTTCAAAGCATTAACAATCAAGAATAAGACAACAATCAAAGAATTTACTCATCCCAAAAGAATGATAAAGAAGTCCGAGTCTGAAAATTCTGCCACAACAAATGAACCTAAACCAGCTCCATCAACATTTGAAGAAGGAGGTCAAGCTACTATACATGATTTGAAACAATTGAACTCAAGGACCTAAGATGATATGAGACCAGTATTCGTAAGTGCTCTTTTCAGTGAAAAAGAGGAATCTAAGTAAATCCACTTGTTTCAAGAATAAATGCTAGGGTTAGATCCAAATATTGTAGCCCATCACCTTGTAGTAAGATATGGAGTACGACTGATCAAGCAACCTCGAAGAAGATTTCAACCAAAACTAATTCCCCAGATTTTAGTAGAAGTCAACAAACTTATTGAAGTTGGATTTATACGTGAAGTCAAGTACCCACTTGGATTGCAAACTTATTCCTGTGAAAAAAAGAATGGACAATTACAAGTTCGTGTTAACTTTCGAGATTTGAATCAAGTATGCCCAAAAGATGATTTTCCACTTTCAATAACAGAGTTAATGGTGGATGCAATTATCGGGTATGAAGTCCTATTTTTTATGGATGGGTCTTCTGAATAAAATCAACTATGGATGAATCAAAAAGATAAGGAGCTTACATAATTCTGCCTCCTAAGAGCAAATATTGTTACAAAATCATGCATTTTAGATTAAAAAATGTAGGAGCAACCTACCCAGGGGTAACGAAAAATATCTACGATGACTTGCCGCATAAGAATGTGGAATTTTATGTGGATGATCTTTTTATTAAAACAAAGAAACACAACAATTATTTATAAGACTTACAAGATATTTTGAAAAGACTCCGATGATATCCGCTAAAGATGAATTTTCTAAAGTGTGCATTTGGTCATATTTGAGAAATTTCTTAGCTTCATTGTTCGATATTGGGATATTTAAATTGATCAATCAAAAATTGATATCATAATCAGCAAGCCATAGCCAAAAAAATGTGCATGAGTTGAAAAGTTTTTAAGGAAAACTTGCACACATTCCAAGATTTATCTCTAACCTTACCGGACGTTGCCATTCATTCAACAAATTGATAAAGAAAAATGTACCATTTGAGCGAGATAATGCCTGTCGAAATGCTTTTCAAAACATTAAGCAATATTTGTTTCATTCACCAATATTCATAGCTCTAACTCCAAGGAAGCTACTGACTCTCTATGTTGCAACGCAAGAATATTTTTTAAGAGCACTTCTTGTCCAAGTCAATGAAGAAGAAGAAGAAGAAGAAGAAAATACACTTTATTACTTAAGTCAGACACTGGTAAGTGATGAAATGAAATATTCGCCTATTGAAAAAATATACCTTGCATTAATCTCTGTGGCTAAAAAGTAGAGACATCATATTCTATCACACACAATCCTATTTCAAAAATTGATCCATTAAATTACATAATATCCAGGTCAATTCTTTATAGAAGAAACTTTTGGTATATGAGTTCGATATCAAATTCATTCCACAGAAGGCCGTTAATGGACAAGCTCGATTGATTTTCTCCCTGACCATCCGATTTCGGTGGAATGGAAACTTCATGAAGACCTACCGGATGAAGTTCTGCTTGTTGAAATTATACTGTCATGGAGGCCATACTTTGACAAGACAACTCGGGGAAAGAATAGTCTTTGTTACTCCTCATGATCTTGTCATGCCTTACTCATTTGTATTAACAAAGAAATGTTCAAAAAACATAACGGAATATCAAGCACTTGTCCTTGGCTTGGAGACAAAATTGGAAATGTATGTCAATCGATTGCAAGTCTTTGGAGATTCTAAATTGATAATCAACCAACTTTTAGCCGAGTATAGAATCCATAATTAAGATTTGAAGTCATATCACGAATATGCATCAACACTTATGAAATGATTTGATTCGGTAAAAGTCAAATTCTGCCTAGAAGTGAAAACAGGAAACCTGATGCCTTAACTAATTTGGCCATTGTTTTAGCAAGGTCAAATGAAAAGTTTTCCTACCCCATATCAATCGTTCAAAAAAGGGTGCTTTCGTCGTTGTTTCCTAATAATCTGGAAGAAAAATAATAGTGTTGAAGTAATCGATGATAATGAATGAGAAGATTGGAGACAACTAACAATTGATTTCCTCCAAAATCAAAAGTTACAAGATAATCTAAGATGAAAACTTAAATCAAGAGGTGTGAGTCTTACTTTGTCTTTTATAAGGATACACTTTATCAATGATCATTTGATGAAGTTTTCCTTCAATACTTAAGTAATGATGAAGCAACACATGTCGTGGAAAAAGCTCACCCTGAAATCTCTAGTGCTCTTCAGTCTGGACTCAAATTCCAGTTTCAAATAAAAAGAATGAGATACTACTGGCCAACTATGATACAAGATTCCATAGATTATGCCGAGAAATGTGAAGCTTGTCAAATCCACTCAAATCTCATCAACCAACCTCTAGAATTATTAGATTTGACAGTTGCTTCTTGGCTATTTGATGTATGGGGTCTTGATGTAATATGACCTATAACTCTAAAGTCTTGAGCCGGGCATTCATACATTCTTGTCAGGACTAACTACTTCTCTAAGCGAGCTAAAGTCTACCATTGAAAAAAGTAAAGAAATAAAATGTTGCAGACTTTATTCGTATTCAGATCATTTATCGATATGGGGTCTCGCGACACATCACCACGGATAATGGAAAACCTTTCTACTATAGCCACATAAATAATTTATTTGTAAAATCTGGATTCAAACAACACAACTAATCCATGTACAATGCAACAACTAACAGGTTAGCAAAGGTGTTCAACAAAATTCTGTGCAATCTGCTAAAAACAGTTCTTTCCAAATCAAAAAGAGACTGGCATAAAAAGAATCAGTGAAACCTTATAGGATTATCGAACTCCAACACGAGCTACCCCTTACGCCTTAGTAGACTAAGTGGAAGCTGTACTTCCTTTGAAGTGTTAAATTCTATCACTTTGAGCTCCAAGAAGGTTTGACAATAGAATTGGAAAAAGTTATAAACTTTGGATGAGAAGATACTAATGGTACAGACGCGCCTTGAATGTTATCAAGCTCGGATGGCGGAGTCCTTCAAAAAAAAGGTGCGACAAGATCATTTCAAGTTGGAGATCTTGTACTTTTGGTACGCATGCCAATCATAAAAACCAAAAAAACAGGGAGCAGATTTCAACATAAATGGGATGGTTCATTTCTTTTTTTATCATGCATTCACTATAGAGCATATAAGATCGTTAACAAAGATGGAATGAAAATTGAACCTATCAATGGAAAATTCCTAAAGTTTTTTTACGCTTCAAGTTTTTTATTTTGTAAAATTTTCATTATAATAAAATGTAGCACTCTTGCCCCATAAAAGAATAAACTATAAACGGCCCTATAAACAAAAAAATATTTTTGTAATGAACTATGTTCGACTTGATCTTTTTTGGATACATACTCAGCTTGAATAAATTATAAATTCATGTTCAATCAAAACCAATTCATTCAATTCGTTCATCCTTTGCTACAGTAAAAAAAATACACCCAAAAAACATGAAGAAGAAAAGTTCATCATAAAAAAAATAAAATAAAATAATAGAAAATCAAAGTCCATACAGTAAAGAAAATTAGAAAGTCTCAACTATTATATTAAAATCCCTCGCCATTGATCACTTGCAAGAAATTATCTTCAAGAGTCTTCCTTTTTTGGTCAATAGATGCTATGTTGGTGATATCTCTAGTCTATGATTCTTCTAATACGACATTCACAGTCTGAAACATACTCTTCTATTCTAATGGGTTTGAAACTCATCGCGGATTTTGTCCAGTTCAAAGGTTAGTTGACTAATTTTATCTTCCAACAAAAAACACAAAATCGTCTACTTCCATCTGAATATTCAAAAGTTTCAACTACTTAGCTCTCCAAGTGTTGCTTTCTTTCAAATAAATAAAAGTTAACTTATTTTAGAAACACATCCATTCGTTTCATCGAGATTCAATCTGTGCGAAATGCGCTAGTAATCACGTTTTGAACAATTAAATTAATTTCATTCCAACAAGATTGAATGTTGAGAAACCCATGCTTCAAAATATCTCTAAAGCAATTCTAAAATAATTAGTCAAACTTCTTACAGAGCAGATTTCAAATAAAGGGACTCTGGAGCTATCTTAGGAGGAGGACTAGACATGACATAACAAATTGGCTCAGCCCCATGATTGTTTATCTTTGAAGGAGGAATGTTAACTAAAACCAATAAAGATGGAACATCTAGGACTTCTTGATTGATCTCTCAGATTTTAGCTTTCAAAGTCTCAAAATTCACTTCATCTTCATTATTGAAACCACTTACGTTAAATGCCAAAGTACCTTCATTAATGGTGTTCAGGTCTATGCAAGGAAGGCCATGAAAATCATAAGTACCATATATTCTTTGAAGTGCATCGATTCACCCATCATTCTTGGTAGTTTGGTCTTGCGAAAAATTTGATTTCATGGAGAAACGCAATCCTTTAGAAATGATTGGAAAACCTTAAGAACAAAAGAAAGATCATTAAAAAAAGATAAACAAAGGAGGACAAAGAACATACCCTCATTTCGTGTTCTAGACTATATCCAAAAATCTGTTATCTCATCGTGTATTTTGGAGACTAATGTTAATGTTAGAAGTTTCGAGGTCAACTTTTGACGGACTTGGAATAGCTTGAAGCGGCCTTGGTCGTTCCAATCACTTCATTTTATATATTTGGGAAAGATGAGCCTGAAATTGAAGTTTGATACATCAGGTCAAATATAAGTGGTATGTTAAAAAATAATTTGTTCCTAATCTCCAAAACTTTCATATCTCACATTTAGAGTGTTCTAGGGGTGTGAGATGCTTGATCTCCAAGACTACTGTGGTCTGGAATTAAAATCATTCAAGTGTCTTATTAGTAATTTTCTTAATACTTCTTTCATTTCGAAGGTTTGGTTCCCCATTTCAAGAAATCTCTTCAAGAATAACATTTAGAAGATTTAACCATTTGGCCACAACCCCATTCGTTTGTCTCGAAGCCAGATCAAGAATAAGTCACAACTCTCACTAGAAGATAGACACTTTAAACTTGATCAGGTTTGGCTATACTTTGTTATTCTACCAGTCTTGGTACTCTATATCAACTTCTTGACATGTATCCTTTATATACTCCGGAATCTAAACTATAGGTCAACTTATTGTCAGAGTCAAAGATAACCAAACACGATACATGTTGACTACATTGAGAGTAATATTCAACTTTCTTAGTGAACCGAGAAGTTTCCTAAAGCAATGTTGTCTCACAAACCTGTGAGGATTATATGCTTCAAAAATAATCATCGATGATAAAAACAAATCCAAATCGTATACTCATCATAAATTTTGAAGTATCTGTAAACCTTGGAATATCATCCACTCGTACTCCAAAATGATATGGTGGAGGGAGTGGATTCCAACAAGTCTTTGACGCCCATTTTTCCATGGAAAAGGTCTTGACAACCAATGGCATTAATCTCCCAAGATCGGAGAGCATTCAAAGTGTTGCATATCGTTGGATAATAGGACGATAATAACTTTCATCTACATAATCAAAAATTCCGTAAACAAAATAAGTTTCAGCCCAAGCAAAAAGGAAGTGTCCGGAGAATGAATGTGAAATTTTTCCAAGGTCCTGATAAATTGTTAGAAGTTCATGTGAGTCCCTCATAAATGCTTCCTAATACAGTAGGAGCTAGGTTGTTAGAAAATCTGGCATCCATATTAGACTATGCTTTAAAAGTCCCAACCCTCATACATTTCTCTCCGAAGGGAAGAACAAAATGACAAAGCCATATAGAAAGATAAGCTGCTATTTCTAACTCTCCCTTCTTCCATAGATAAAGATATTGGAAAATCACTTCAGTGACTTCTATCTCTACGAGAAATATCTTGTGGCTTATCTACAACCATGGGCCTCCTTATTTCTGTTGATGTCCTTTGTAGACGCCTTTTGAATGAATTTAAATTCATGGAATCTTTATAAGCTTTATTTTGTCGACGATTTTGAACACAACCATTTTCTTGAAACCAGAATTCAACCCAAAGAGCATGAGTAATGCAGTTAGATTCTTTCTCACTAAAAACTAATGAGAAAACATTAAAAAGATACAAGCAAAACTTAGGGAGATCATCTGTCAACTTTGAAAGGCTTGGAACTATTTCTTCATAATAATGACCCATTATTGAAAATCCACTAATCTCCCAGATGTTCTAAAGAGAAATGTCAATTTCACCACTTGCGGTTACAAAAGTGTTGGTATCTGAGCACCAAAACCAAAGACGGAGTTCAAACCTAACAAAGGAAAAGTCCAAAGCAGAGGTCACGTTACTATAAAGGAACCCTTTCTCAGATTTTGAAGTTTTTGGAATTCTCGATCAAGTCGTTGAATAGAAGACAATCAAGCTTCTAGCACTAAAGAGACCAAAGAAAGATGGCAAGACTGATCATCCTAAATATTGTAAACTTCATAGAATCATTAGTCACTCAGTGGGTAAATGCTTTGTCCTGAAAGATCTTATTGTCCGTTTAGACAAAGAAAATAAGATCAAACTTGTAAGTAAATAAAATCCAATAGCTGCTTGCTTGATGGTTTCATTTTGATCATTAGATCCATTTCATTAGATTGTAAACGAGGAGCATACATTTTTCCTTACATATGATGCTAGTAAATCCTCGATTGGAGAGGTTGAACCTTAACTTTCAGAAGGAGTCATCCTAGTGCAGTTTTGATCTATTAAAGTACATAAGGTTTAGGCCAATTCTTTTTGAAAATATTGGAAAATGGGCACCTTTTTTGCCCAAGTTCGATATCAAATTCATTCTATAGGAGGCCATTAAAGGACAAGCTCTGGCAAATTTTCTCCCTTGCTATCCAATTCCGGCGGAATGGGAACTTCGTGAAGACCTTTTAGATGAAGAAGTTCTGCTAACTGAATCTATACCATCATGGAGGCTATACTTCGAAGGGAAAGCTCAAAGTTATAGTGTCGGGGCATGAGTAGTCTTTGTTACCTCCTATGATCATGTCATGCCTTACTCATTTGCATTAACAACCAAATGTTCAAACAATATAAAGCCCTTAGTTTTTGTTTGGAGACAACATTAGATATGAACATCTATTAGCTGGAAGTCTTTGGAGATTATAAATTGATAATCAACTAACTTTTAGCCGAGTATGAAGTCCATATTTCAGACTTGAAGTCATGTAATGAATATGCCTCAATGCTTATGAAACGATCTGATTCGGTAAAAATCAAATTCATGCCTATATGTGAAAACGGGGAAGATGATGCCTTAACTAATTTTGCTGTGATTTTAGCTAGAACAGATGAGGACTTTTCCCACCTCATATCAGTTGCTCAAAGATGGGTACTTCCATCGTCGTTGCCTAGCAATCTGGAATAAAATAATAGTGTCGAAATAACCGATGATGAAGAAAAAGAAGATTTGAGATAGTCAATAATAGATTGTCGATAGGTTGTTTGATTTTGACTTTAAAATAAATGATATTATCAGTGAATGCGAAATAAGAAGTTTCTTAGGTCTATGTTTGTAACTGACTATTCCTTAGACAAAGCCTAAGTAATGAAATTGTAATTAAATTTAAAATAGTTAAGGGTTTTTGGAGAAGTCAAAGATGTCCAAGAAGATCACATACGATCAATGAAATGTAATTAAAAAGTCAAAAGGAGTATCGAAGGGTTATACAAATCATACTTCAAATTCTTAGTCACAAGTTGTGACACATTTTTCACATAAAAAAGATTCGAAATTGAAAAATATTATTTCTAGAAAAATTGTAACTACTTGAGTTAGCTTTACAACAAACTTTGAATCGCCTCAATCCGATTTTGAGAGAGAAAGATACGACAAAAATATTGATGACTACTCGGAGAGAGCTATCTGAACACCCTTTAGGCGCTCGAGCACCCGAAACAGGTTGTGGCAGCGCCTGGCGCTCGAGCAACCATGTTATGTGTCCAAACCTTATTCTCGAGATTTTTAATTGTTTTCCAATCCTTTTCAACTTTAAACACTTCCCATTACAAAAAAAAAAAAAAA